>JASCZW010007506.1:0-65092 GCA_034211315.2 Aedes japonicus | reverse complement strand
CCCCGCCGAACACCCGTGACCACGTGGGCATTGATAACGGCACAACGGGGGCCGGCGACGAGGCGACGGTGACGAATGACGAACTCATTGCGATAGCAAAGTCGCTAAAGGTGAACAAAGCGCCGGGACCTGATGGTATCCCGAACCTGGCCATCAAGACGGCTATCTTGCTGGATCCCGGAATGTTCAGGGTGGTGATGCAAGAGTGTCTGGACGAGGGCGTCTTCCCGGACGCCTGGAAAATTCAGAACCTTGTATTGCTACCAAAGACAGGGAAGCCACCAGGAGATCCATCGGCATATAGACCTATATGTCTGTTGGATACAGCGGGTAAGGTGCTCGAGAGGGTAATCCTCAACAGACTGGCAACGTACACGGAGGGTACAGGCGGTCTGTCGGACAACCAGTTTGGCTTCCGCAAAGGGAAGTCGACGGTGGATGCCATCCTGTCCGTCACCAAGACGGCTGAGGTGGCAATCCAGCGCAAGAGGCGAGGAGTACGCTACTGTGCGGTGGTCACCCTCGACGTGAGAAACGCGCTTCAACAGCGCCAGTTGGGTGGCTATTGCCGACCTCGCTCCAGCGCCTACAGGTTCCTGGTACTCTGTACAAGATTCTGGGAAACTACTTCCAGAATCGCGTACTGAGTGTACAACACGGAGGAGGGTCAGAACGTGTACATATCACCGCAGGCGTCCCACGAGGTTCGATCCTGGGTCCGGTGCTATGGAACACGATGTACGACGAAGTGTTACGGCTCGAGTTCCCGAGCGGGGTGAAGATAGTCGGGTTCGCAGACGACATCACCCTGGAAATATGTGGTGAATCCATCGAGGAGGTGGAGCTGACGGCCTCACACTCCATCGGCATTGTGGAGAGATGGATGCGCTCCAAAAAGCTGGAGCTAGCTCACCATAAGACTGAGGTCACGGTTGTCAACAACCGAAAATCGGAGCAATACGCTACGATTAGTGCGAGGCAACTGCACTATTGAATCGAAGAGGTCTTTGAGGTATCTTGCACGCAAAGAAATCACTCTGCTTTGAATCAACAAAATATTTTGTTGGTATTCAAACCAAAGTTTCTATTTGTTTCAATTCATTAAAAAGTTCCAAATCAATTCAAAACTTCAATTAAATTAAACCAATAATATTATTTAAAATAATCACTGCTGTGTGATTCAGAACAATCACATTTATTTTTCAACTCAAATGATTTATTAATTGCTTGAACTAAGTATTTTGTCACCCTAAGAAATCACTCTGCTTTGAATCAACAAAATATTTTGTTGGTATTCAAACCAAAGTTTCTATTTGTTTCAATTTATAAAAAAGTTCCAAATCAATTCAAAATTCCATTCAAATCAAACCAATATATTTTTTTAATGTAATCACTGCTGTGTGATATTAATTTGAATAATATTTGATAAATAACAACCACATTTATCGTTTAACGCAAATGTTTAATTTATTGTTTTAACAAAATATTTTATCACCCCAAGAAATCACTCTTTTTTTAAGCAACAAAATTATTTGATTCTTTTCAGTACAAGATTTTTATTTGTTTCAATTCATGAAAGACTTCCAAATCAATTCAAAATTTAATTGAAATCAAACCAATAATATTATTTAAAGTAATCACCGCTGTGTGATATTACTTTAAATAATAACTTAAATGGTTAATTTATCATTTCGCAAAACATGTTTATGAGCGCCCATTTTACAGCGCCATATTGTTATTGTTTAAAAGTGTCTCAATGCTGCTGACATGGCAAGTTGCTGCCTCTGCTAATCTAATGTAAGTTGAAATATAATCAATTATAATTTTTAAAACAAATTATCAACGAGTTATTCGCTTTGCAGATAACTGGGAAATCAGTATACCAGATGTTGGAAGTATACTATAGGGCGTTAGGATCGTATAATTATGCGCACAACTTCCAAAAAAAGGCAATTTTACAAACAAGCTCTTTTGTGATTGCCTCTCCCCAACATTTCTTCCAGAGACCAGCATCCAACCGCATACACGATGTTAACTCATGCAAAGTCTGATTCTTGCGTTCCGAAACGCCTTTTTGCTGGAGGAATATGGTGCGTTTATTGTTTTGAACAATAAAACACGAAATTTAGTTCTATAGAGCATATTGTTTTATTTCAATTAAATGGTTTTGTTGTATTAGTTCTTTAATGTTTATTATTTCAACCAAAGTTGTTATTTGGTTTAACAAACTATTTTGTTTTGAACAATATAACACGATGTTCAATTCTATAAATCATTAAGATTTATTTCAATTCAATGGTTTTCTTGAATTACTTCATCATTTTTTATTATTTCAACAAATGCGTTTAGTTGGTTTAACAAAAAAAATTGTTTTGAGCAATAAAACACGACGTTTAATTCTATAACGCATGGAGTTTTATTTCAGCTCAAAGGTTTTGTTGAATTAATTCATCAGTTTTATTGGTCCATATTTAAACCAAAATTTTAGTTGAATTGATTCCTATTTTGAATTGGTATAACTACGTATTTTTTTGCGTGTGGGGTCATGATCGACGATAAGCTGTCCTTTACCAGCCACGTCGATTACGCTTGCAAGAAAGCCTCCGTGGCTATCTCGGCATTATCCCGCATGATGTCGAATAGCTCGGCGGTGCAAGGAGTAAGCGTAAACTCCTGGCCAGTGTCGCCCTGTCCATACTTAGGTACGGCGGGCCGGCATGGATCACCGCCTTGAACATGAAGTGCTACCTAGGTAAGCTAGAGAGTACACACAGGCTAATGTGCCTAAGAGTGGTTAGTGCATACCGAACGGTATCACGCGACGCGGTCTGTGTCCTAGCGGGGATGATGCCGATAGGCATCGTCATAAAAGAGGATGCAGAGTGCTTCGAGCAACGTGGAACAAGAGGTATCCGAAAGACCACTAGAGCCGCATCAATGGTTAAGTGGCAGAGGGAATGGAATAACTCCACCAAAGGTCGGTGGACCCACCGACTAATCCCGGAATTATCCGGGTGGGTCGGTAGGCGACACGGGGAGGTTAACTTCCACTTAACGCAGATTCTGTCAGGCCATGGGTGCTTTGGACAATATCTGCACAAATATGGGCATGCACAGTCCTCCGCATGTACCGAGTGCGCGGGAGCAGAGGAAACCGCGGAACATGTACTCTTCACATGTCCTCGCTTCGACGGCGCGAGATCCGGCATGATGGCCGTAAGCGGTCACGACACGACTCGGATAATTTGGTCCCGAGGATGTGCCAGGACCGGGACATCTGGGACGCGGTATGCGTAGCAGCATCCCAGATTGTCCTCGATCTCCAATCGAAATGGCGAAACGACCAAAGGCAGGTCGAAAGGGCGACCTAACTACTGAAGACCTAAGTAGTTAGACATAGTGGGTGCTTAATTAGCACGAAAGCCCCTCCCCGAAGTAATACCGAAAGGTGGTTCCGGGGAGGGAGAAAGGCTTAAGGCACGGGTGGGTTTTTAGTGGGTCGAGGAGTTGGCACCCTCATCCCCACACCCTGAGTTCTTCAGGTGTCTGGTTGCAGATTTTCCATCCCGTCTAAAAAAAAAAAAAAAAAAAACACACGCACACACACACACACACACACACACACACACACACACACACACACATATATATATATATATATATATATATATATATATATACATATATATATATATATATATATATATATATATATATATATATATATATATATATATATATATATATATATATATATATATATATATATATATATATATACCCCAATGACATTATAACATAATGTATACATACATATATACATATACACATATCATATATTATACATATATTTTTATATTTCAGGTTCCTCAAGTATTTTCGAATATCAAAGGAGCTATTCAAGTATTTATTAAATATTATTGAACAAAAAATGGACAACACAATTCGATCCACATCCGTCCTACCTATTATCAAGCTATCGGCAACGTTGAGGTTTTTTGCAGAAGGATCGTATCAAAAAGGAGTAGGCAACGATCTGTTTGTGGGAATGGCACAACCAACAATGTCTAAATCATTGTCATCGGTAGTTAAAATATTAGAACAAGAAATCTGTCCTACAGCAATCAATTTTCCCATCGACGAAGCTGAAAAGAACGCCATCAAACTGGCATTTTTTGAGCGAACAGGTTTTCCTGGAATAATAGGGTGTGTGGATGGTACCCATGTAAAAATAATTGCTCCTCCTTCAAGCATTCAACATCTTTATTACAATAGGAAAGGATTCCATAGCTTGAACGTAATGGTGGTAAGTGAGAACGATTTTATGAATAATGATGAGTGCGAGCTTTTTGGTGGAATAACTGTAACGATGAATTAAGAACGGAGATTAATGTCTTCAATTGAATTCCAACTACTTTGTTAATTATCTTGACAGATACGCGTATTTCGTCTACAATTGTCTCTTCAGTGTCGTACTACTATTCGACTTATTAGTCAATATTAGTACGACACTGGAGAAGTCTGCACACTGTAGACGAAATACGTGTATCTGTCAAGATAAGCAACAAAGTAGTTGGAATTCAATGGAAGATACTAATGTCCTAAACACATTTTATCTTAAAATAGGTATGCGATCATAAATTGAGAATTCGTTACATCGATTCAAACAATCCTGGATCGAATCATGATTCATTCATTTGGAATAAAAGTCCACTGAACGGAGAGTTGAACAATAGATACCGTAATGGCGATCGAAATACTTGGCTCTTAGGTAAGTCTTCTCATCCTAAAGCTAGTTGTAGACTGTTGACAAAAATCAAACAATAGCTGAACCCGGTCCGAGCATTGCTACGCTTGCAACTAAAGGAATGAAAATTTAATAGGATTGGTGTGTTTATGGTTGTTTGTGGAATGAGTTTTGATAAAATATTTCCGTTTGCTACTGTGTGACTTCGATTATAGAGTTTTTTTTATTTAGTTTTTGTTGCATAAGTAATTCCATTCTCAAATATATTCATTTTTTTTTTTTTTGAAGGTTTACTGGCCAGGTTCATTTTGCCAGCCGTACACGGAACATGTCGTCCAAGAAGACGCTGTTGCAAATGACTCGGACGAAACCACGTTTGAGAATTTTGAGTCCTTTCGTTTGTTTTTTTTTTGTAATTGTCTTGATATCAGCAACTATACATCTAGTTTTCACTAGAAATAATGTTCATGGCATTTGATATCAAGATACTCTAAGAGGAAAAAAAATACACATTTTGTGTTTTAGTAACCTGGATAATTCTCATGTTTGGTAGAAATTTGTGTTTCATTTGTATAGGAGCCCTCCCTTCCAGAGGGAGGCGTTTTCTCAAACCATCATACGATCATTACCTTGAAAACCCTCCACATGCCAAATTTGTTTCCATTTGCTTGATTAGTTCTCGAGTTGTGCAGATTATGTGTTTCATTTGTATTAAAGCCCCCCCCCCCCCCCCCCCTTTCAGAAAGGGCAGGGGTCTTGAACCACCATAGAAACATTTTTGCCTTCAAAAACTCCCACATGCGAAATTTGGTACGATTTGCTTGATTAGTTCTCGAGTTATGCAGACATATGTGTCTCATTTGTATGAGAGCCCTCAAGGGGTCTCAAACAATCATAATTCATTGGCTCTCTAGTTATGCTAAAAATTGTATTTCATTTGTATGGGAGTCTCCCCTTCTATAAGGCGAAAGCGTCTCAAACCACAATAGGAACATTTCTTGCCCTCAAAAACATCTACTAGCCAAATTTGATACCATTTACTTGATTAGTTCTCGAGTTATTCAGAAATTTGTGTTTCATTTGTATATGAGCCCTCCCCCCCTTCAAAGGGGAGAGTAGTCTCGAACCATCATAAGAACCTTGCTCGGCCCCAAAAACCCCCGCATACAAATTTTCACGCCGATCGGTTTAGTAGTTTCCGAGTCTATAAGGGTCAGACAGATTACTTCAGATAGACTATATGCAGATAGACAGCTATCCGACATCAAAGATTTCAGCCAGATGTCTTTCTACCTTTGACAAATATTTGGTGATTGTACAAATAGTGTACAACAAGCTGTAATTTGATTTGTCTGCCTGCTTCGATATTAAAAAGCCAAATTAAATAAACTTACTTTACTAAAACATCCGAAATAGTCACTTGATTAATAACATTCCACAATTTTCTTGCAGGTGATGCCGGATATCCCTTGAAACCATATTTAATTACACCGTTCCGTTCATCAACTGGTACACAGAGCTCCGAACGACAAACAAAATTTAACGAAATACATTCAAAAGCCCGAATGATTGTTGATTGTTGGAGTCCTCAAAAATGTTTTCCGTTGTACATTAGGTGCAAGACAGTTGCATTACAAACCACAGAAAGCTGCTAGTATAGTGAACGTTTGTTGTGCTTTACACAACCTGAGGCTTCTCTATAATGTACCAATGAATGAAGAAGATTTCAAGGCAACAGACAATAATAATCTCGTCATTGATTCCACCTTCGAAGGTGATGTTGACATGACTGCGAGTAATATAAGACAAGAAATCATGTCTTCCATAATTTAAAACTTTCAATATATTTCGAATCAAACAATCCATCAAAGACAATACAAATAATAAAGTACTCACTTGACCAGTAAGTAATTTAACAATAAAATTGAAATCACCCGAAAGAAACTAAAAGGAATCTTTACTGAATGCTTGGATTCGAACTAAATAATTTTATCCCACTCGGTCAACTTCCAACCCATAGTGTACTACTGTAGTAACGGTGATAAAGTTGTAAAGCTTACCATTAATGACTATTGGTACCGGCAAGTCAAATCCTTTATAAACGGTTGCATATATGTGTAAGGTAGTTAAATTAATCTTACCCAATTAAAATAATTGGATTCAATAGATTTTAATTTTACCTGTGAGTGTTTCTATAAGAAAGAAAAGTTCATAATTGATTAATTAATAATAATTGGAATCAACATGTAAAAAAAAACAACAAAAGTATCGTATATCAGCTTTATTTTTGCTTCATCAAACTTATTCCAACGATGTATTTTTTACTTTTGTTTGCAAGAGATCTAATTTTTTCTTTTTGTACTCCAGCAGGAGCAATTTATATTTGAGTTTCTCAGCATTTTGCTTTTCTACTCGTAGAGCATTTTCTTGTTCGAAGCGAATTTTTTTTTCCTGCAAATAATATTTTTTTCTAGTATAACGTGCCAAGTCCTTGACGCCATCTCGGATTTCCTGAATGCATTTTGTTTGCTCTTCAAGCAACTCCTCACGTTTTCTTGACACCGATTGCTGTGGATGGAGTATCGTACTTGGCAATTCAGCACCGTTATTCGGATCTAAGTTCTCGTCTTCACTGTCCTCACTATTTGGTTTTTCTTGATGTTCTGATCTCTTCTGTGAGTGTGAAGTTCCAGAACATGAGGGTTCTTGAAAATTAACCTCGGTCCTTACACTGGATGCTAAACCATATGTATTGCCTGTTGAAAGACAATAAATAAAAAATAGAAGCGGAAAACTAATAATCACATGTGATAAATTACCATCAGAAGCAACAGTCTTATCCAGTTGAAGCAGTGCTACGACTGCTTCCTCACATGAAGTGAGATTGGTCATTTTATTAGGACCTCCACCTGTCGCACGAGCCTCCGTAAGGTTGTGAGATAGTTTCTTTTTTGTTTTCAGTTTGTAGTCGTTCCATACCTTGAAAAGAAATTGAACAACATCATCAAATAAAACAAGGCTTTTTGATTGGTACATACCTTCTGCCATCCATTTAAAGATTGAATCGGTGGACCAAGGCTATTAAGGTCCTTTGTGAGAGTGGACCAGACTCCCTCAAATTTTTTTCTATTGAAATTTGCCGCCTCAGAAAATTTCAGGCCTTTGGCCACCGGAGGGTACTTTTCCATCGTGGCCACCAAACAATCGAACTGCTTCCTGTTTGTTATTTTTATTCTGAAATGTGAAAAGTTAAGACAAATTATTAATTAATACATTTTCTGATAAATTATGTGATAAATTTACTCACTGCTTCGTCTCCATTTTCAACAGTCGTCAATGGTTTAGGATACGCCTTGAAATGTCACTTGTGAGCGACAATTGTCACTCACATACGACTGCGAGAATGATGCGAGAGTTCATCGAAGTTCATTCGTGGTGACTTTTCTCACTTTATTCGCCTACGAGAATCGCGTGAGACGGGTGACTCGAGTCGTCTCACCTGAAACGCCACGCAGAATAACCCTGAATATCATATATCGAATTCGTTTTTGAACCAAGGTTGGAACTGCGATACCCGAACTTATTGTCAGTGTAAACCTGAATCCGATACTAGTTACAAATAAAACCATACACACTGACCTTTAACACACAACAAGCCGACCCAATTTTAATACCCGATCCAGTTTGGAACTGGATCAAAAACGAATTCGCTAATAGTAAATAGTCATTCAGGTAATCATGATATTGCTACAATAGACAATAGAACCTTTAACAACAGAAAGCAACTAGATAAAGTAACTCTGCAACAAGCATCAATAATCATCTGGAAATTGAACCTTTTAGGGGGGATTTCCCTGTTGACATTTCTAATAATATTCACATTTGTTATCATAATCTTCAATTTACGAAAAAATCAGTGGGGTTGTGTACAAGACACGACCGGTTGACGTAGACTACGTTAAACCAAGTGATGCATTATAATGTCAGGGAAATTCTGTGTGGTTATTATTAGCGTTAAAAGGGTTTCAATTATTCGTGCCGGTCGCTTACCCTTACCGATAGAAGCAGTTTGTCATAATATGACGTGTGTGGCTCTTATGGGACCTTAGACCAGCGTTTTGAAGCCAGTATGTAAGAAAATTCTATTGTACGCTCTTGAGATATTATTTAGTGGCCCTGAAGTTTTATGAAGTCAGTATGTAGGAAAATTCTCTTGTACACTCTTTATAACTCTTTGGTGGCCCTGAAAAGGGCCTTTTGGTTTAAATGATGACACGGTCACGGTTGCACGTTTTACGATGGACTATCTTTAAGGCCTAGAAGATAGTTAAGGATCTGTTAGGGAATATAAAATTATTTAATTAATGATAGTTTTGCTCATTCTTATAATCATAATCACTTAACATTACTAAATGTTTATTCGTATGTCATACTGTGCCTGAATGGCCAGCATCTTGGAATTCTCACCATAGGCGGAACCATCAACAATGTTTTGCATCGTTTGGGGGATTTCAGTAACGACAGGCAGCGGAGGAAATTCTATAATACGCACATTCAAACATATATTTTGACTGATACCTTGTCTCCTTTTCAACATTCACCATTTAAATGTCATACCATTCGGATCATTTGTATACAATCTGAGTTGTAGTATGCCTTTGCATAATTCAACTTCAAAGATTCAAAGAATTAGAATTTAGGCAATTTTAGCAATTCTGGATTTCAAGGGTAATAATAAACATTGAAATACTCTAGAATTCAAATTACGATAAAATTCGTTATTAGAAAATATCCGGCAGGTTTAGTGATTGTTATGAAAACACAATAACCAATTGCAACATTTTCAAATGTGTAAGCGTCTCTTAAAATGTTCAAAGTTTAGGAAGTTTTATCAAACAGAATATAACAAAAATTATCTTGCAGTTGTTGTAAGGTTAGGCTTTGTGCACAAATTACGTAACGCATGAAGGGGAGGGAGGGGGTCGAGCAACCGTTACTTATTGTGACATATGGGGAGGGGGGTTTTAAAATTGTTACGTAACAAAATAACCAATTTCAAATAAAAAATCAAAAGTGAATAACCAATTTGCATTATAATAAAACGATAATAATAACGGACCTGATAATAGACAGAAACCATCAGTAAATTGAATATAATTCAAGGAGTTTTGCACAATATCATATATCGAATTCGTTTTTGAACCAAGGTTGGAACCAGTTCCAACCTGCGATACCCGAACTTATTGTCAGTGTAAACCTGAATCCGATACTAGTTACAAATAAAACCATACACACTGACCTTTAACACACAACAAGCCGACCCAATTTTAATACCTGCCCAAGTAACCACAAGCATTATAATATTGCACTTATTCAACCCAAAATCAACATCGGTAATGCTGGATCGCATCAATTCAACAGTTGTCAAGTAATGAAGCGTTATATAAGCTTGGAAAAGTAGTGATGCATTACCAATGCAATAATGCTACTTTAGCGAAGTCTTATGGCATTACAAAAGATATAGCATTAGTTTGATCTTAGTGGGGCCCTTTTCAGCTTTAAACCAACTTCAATGATGCACTAAAAGTGACTACATACCTATCATATGCATGCTATTACAGCCTCGTGGTTACTTGGGTGATCCAGTTTGGAACTGGATCAAAAACGAATTCGCTAATAGTAAATAGTCATTCAGGTAATCATGATATTGCTACAATAGACAATAGAACCTTTAACAACAGAAAGCAACTAGATAAAGTAACTCTGCAACAAGCATCAATAATCATCTGGAAATTGAACCTTTTAGGGGGGATTTCCCTGTTGACATTTCTAATAATATTCACATTTGTTATCATAATCTTCAATTTACGAAAAAATCAGTGGGGTTGTGTACAAGACACGACCGGTTGACGTAGACTACGTTAAACCAAGTGATGCATTATAATGTCAGGGAAATTCTGTGTGGTTATTATTAGCGTTAAAAGGGTTTCAATTATTCGTGCCGGTCGCTTACCCTTACCGATAGAAGCAGTTTGTCATAATATGACGTGTGTGGCTCTTATGGGACCTTAGACCAGCGTTTTGAAGCCAGTATGTAAGAAAATTCTATTGTACGCTCTTGAGATATTATTTAGTGGCCCTGAAGTTTTATGAAGTCAGTATGTAGGAAAATTCTCTTGTACACTCTTTATAACTCTTTGGTGGCCCTGAAAAGGGCCTTTTGGTTTAAATGATGACACGGTCACGGTTGCACGTTTTACGATGGACTATCTTTAAGGCCTAGAAGATAGTTAAGGATCTGTTAGAGAATATAAAATTATTTAATTAATGATAGTTTTGCTCATTCTTATAATCATAATCACTTAACATTACTAAATGTTTATTCGTATGTCATACTGTGCCTGAATGGCCAGCATCTTGGAATTCTCACCATAGGCGGAACCATCAACAATGTTTTGCATCGTTTGGGGATTTCAGTAACGACAGGCAGCGGAGGAAATTCTATAATACGCACATACAAACATATATTTTGACTGATACCTTGTCTCCTTTTCAACATTCACCATTTAAATGTCATACCATTCGGATCATTTGTATACAATCTGAGTTGTAGTATGCCTTTGCATAATTCAACTTCAAAGATTCAAAGAATTAGAATTTAGGCAATTTTAGCAATTCTGGATTTCAAGGGTAATAATAAACATTGAAATACTCTAGAATTCAAATTACGATAAAATTCGTTATTAGAAAATATCCGGCAGGTTTAGTGATTGTTATGAAAACACAATAACCAATTGCAACATTTTCAAATGTGTAAGCGTCTCTTAAAATGTTCAAAGTTTAGGAAGTTTTATCAAACAGAATATAACAAAAATTATCTTGCAGTTGTTGTAAGGTTAGGCTTTGTGCACAAATTACGTAACGCATGAAGGGGAGGGAGGGGGGTTGAGCAACCGTTACTTATTGTGACATATGGGGGAGGGGGGGTTTTAAAATTGTTACGTAACAAAATAACCAATTTCAAATAAAAAATCAAAAGTGAATAACCAATTTGCATTATAATAAAACGATAATAATAACGGACCTGATAATAGACAGAAACCATCAGTAAATTGAATATAATTCAAGGAGTTTTGCACAATATCATATATCGAATTCGTTTTTGAACCAAGGTTGGAACCAGTTCCAACCTGCGATACCCGAACTTATTGTCAGTGTAAACCTGAATCCGATACTAGTTACAAATAAAACCATACACACTGACCTTTAACACACAACAAGCCGACCCAATTTTAATACCTGATCCAGTTTGGAACTGGATCAAAAACGAATTCGCTAATAGTAAATAGTCATTCAGGTAATCATGATATTGCTACAATAGACAATAGAACCTTTAACAACAGAAAGCAACTAGATAAAGTAACTCTGCAACAAGCATCAATAATCATCTGGAAATTGAACCTTTTAGGGGGGATTTCCCTGTTGACATTTCTAATAATATTCACATTTGTTATCATAATCTTCAATTTACGAAAAAATCAGTGGGGTTGTGTACAAGACACGACCGGTTGACGTAGACTACGTTAAACCAAGTGATGCATTATAATGTCAGGGAAATTCTGTGTGGTTATTATTAGCGTTAAAAGGGTTTCAATTATTCGTGCCGGTCGCTTACCCTTACCGATAGAAGCAGTTTGTCATAATATGACGTGTGTGGCTCTTATGGGACCTTAGACCAGCGTTTTGAAGCCAGTATGTAAGAAAATTCTATTGTACGCTCTTGAGATATTATTTAGTGGCCCTGAAGTTTTATGAAGTCAGTATGTAGGAAAATTCTCTTGTACACTCTTTATAACTCTTTTGGTTTAAATGATGACACGGTCACGGTTGCACGTTTTACGATGGACTATCTTTAAGGCCTAGAAGATAGTTAAGGATCTGTTAGGGAATATAAAATTATTTAATTAATGATAGTTTTGCTCATTCTTATAATCATAATCACTTAACATTACTAAATGTTTATTCGTATGTCATACTGTGCCTGAATGGCCAGCATCTTGGAATTCTCACCATAGGCGGAACCATCAACAATGTTTTGCATCGTTTGGGGATTTCAGTAACGACAGGCAGCGGAGGAAATTCTATAATACGCACATACAAACATATATTTTGACTGATACCTTGTCTCCTTTTCAACATTCACCATTTAAATGTCATACCATTCGGATCATTTGTATACAATCTGAGTTGTAGTATGCCTTTGCATAATTCAACTTCAAAGATTCAAAGAATTAGAATTTAGGCAATTTTAGCAATTCTGGATTTCAAGGGTAATAATAAACATTGAAATACTCTAGAATTCAAATTACGATAAAATTCGTTATTAGAAAATATCCGGCAGGTTTAGTGATTGTTATGAAAACACAATAACCAATTGCAACATTTTCAAATGTGTAAGCGTCTCTTAAAATGTTCAAAGTTTAGGAAGTTTTATCAAACAGAATATAACAAAAATTATCTTGCAGTTGTTGTAAGGTTAGGCTTTGTGCACAAATTACGTAACGCATGAAGGGGAGGGAGGGGGGTCGAGCAACCGTTACTTATTGTGACATATGGGGGAGGGGGGGTTTTAAAATTGTTACGTAACAAAATAACCAATTTCAAATAAAAAATCAAAAGTGAATAACCAATTTGCATTATAATAAAACGATAATAAAAACACATTTATGGCCAAGTGGTGCAAGAAATCTGAAATTTTAGGAAAAATGGGTTAAGTCTATCTATTGATTTCCAACCAAATTCTAAAGCTTCGATGAATGGAGACTATTTAAATGTGATCTACTAAATGAAAGATATCTCATGACGATTTGAATCAACAATTGGGGTAATTTTCCATACATCGTACATATGCACGCTGAGAAATATATTGTTCTGTATATATTCAACACAGCTTACCTTTAATTTTAATTTATTCAAACAATACCGGCTTTATTTCTGATTATTATTATTTTGGTTCTTAAAGCGCTACAAAGGAGGCTTTTATTGAAAACAAAAAGCATTTATTGTTGAATCAAAACATAAGATTTTCGGAAACAATGCACCTTTGCATCAATGCACCAATGCACCAATGCATGTTGAATCAAAACATAAGATTTTCGGAAACAATGCACCTTTGCACCAATGCACCAATGCACCAATGGTTGAATTGAAAAATAAAATATTGTTTTTTATATTAGAACCATTGAAATAATTTGAAACCATTGAAATTAAGTTAAATTTGTTGTTGATTGTTTATTCTACAAAATTATTTTGTTGAATGATTTCTGTTAGAAATATTAATTGACTAACAATATTGGTTTCGATAAGAAATTTTGGTGTTTCAAATATTTGGGGGGGGGGGCGTGAGCGTTACGTAATTTAAGGGGGGGAGTCTGCTCACGT
Organism: Aedes japonicus; assembly: GCA_034211315.2. Taxonomy (NCBI): domain Eukaryota; kingdom Metazoa; phylum Arthropoda; class Insecta; order Diptera; family Culicidae; genus Aedes; species Aedes japonicus. Next base: position 50,904 of record JASCZW010007506.1, on the reverse strand, counting down.
GTAACTTATTGTTACATAGGGGAGGGAGGGGGTCCAAAATTACGTTTTTTTGCGTTACGTAATTTGTGCACAAAGCCTTATATATAAGTATATAGGGTACATGTCCCTTGGCTCTGTCGATTATGTAGCGCACGATTACAGTTTTAACTATAACTCATACAATAATTTAGCTAGTAACGATATTCAACTAGTTATACCTTTGCTAAGACATGCTTAATAAGGCGTTTGCTGTACTGGACCATGAAAAGTCACCAACTAACATTATTGAGTCGAAAACTTTCGAAGGATATCATTAAAGATACTTGTTCGAAAGAATTTCAGTAAAGTTTGTTTATTTCATCGCTCCGGGCATTTATTTATATTATCGCTTCAGGCATTCGGCTATATTCGGTATACTATACGGAATATAAAGCTACTTTATAACATCTAAATGACTTTCTCATGTGATCAATCGGCCATTCCATTTCAAAACATTAAAATTCCCACTATATTCATTTAGTTATATAGGTATTGGTATGAATAAGCCCTTCGAAAAATACACAACCGCTCACTCTTACTTTTCCATTGAAAACTTTTATAATCTACATTTTACTATGTGATGAATACATTTGGCCATAGTTGGGAATACAAGGTTAAATGCGTACCTAAAATATGGTCTATGGTTTTCTTGTGAAATTATTATTCATGTTTCTATGTGAATATCAGGTAAATTAGGGAATCCATTATGGCTTAAACCTTAAGGAAATCTAAATATATATAAATATATTAGATCTCGCAGAAGAAAGAGAGTGAGTTTTATAAAATATCATTATTCTTTGCAATGGGTATGGGAGAAAGGGTTGGTTAATATATGATAAATTCTTATAAATATAAAATAAACACCTGAGAAAATAATCACGCATTAAAACATGTTCAGCGCATTATTTGTATCGATATCATGTGAAGGTTCGTATGATGTAAAAGCACGCGGCGCATGTCATCACCAGAATACAATAAATACTATGTTGAAATTTAATAAGACAGGGAGCGATAACATAGAGAGATATTCAATTGCTATGATGACATGCACTTTGTCAAATTGATTTGAATTTAATAAATATCAATTTGCTACCTCGAGTTGAAGGACCTTCTCCAGCGTCCCAACTAGTGGTTGGCAACGTATTACTTCTTACTGCTTTCAATTTCGCCCGATAACTACGAGCTCACTCTGCATCGGTGCATCGTCGTTTCGGAGGATTTCCCGTATGTTCGCTCTTTATGCGCTTCCTGAATCTGCGCAAGCGTTCTGGATCAAATCGGTTAGGCATTCTCACTTTCATTATGTTTCTCAAACGTTTTTCTGCCTAGAGGTAGGACTCTATTCAACGCGAATCGTTAACATAACAGAACAACTGTTTATAACACACTACTAATTGGAATTTACAGAGAATGTTGGTTCGGAATATCATGTTCGACATCCAAAATGGTGTCCGTGATAAGGTATTTGGGTGGTTTAAGGTATGCGGCGAAGGGAAAACAAGTTTTGCTAATACCACTGGCTGCCAATCGACAATTTGAAACGAAAATCCCAATCAAACAAACTCTCAAGCTGAGAATTTTAAATTGACAGTAACAAAGATGGATTTGTATCTGGTAGCATTTATTGATTTATTGATTCATCGCGGGTTGCGCCAACCAGCCAAAATTTTCCCGACAGCTCGCCCTCCATGCAGGCGTTTTTGCAGTTGCGGCGCGGTGCGAATTGGCACCATATTAGGCGCACAAACCAAACGAAATAAAAGTTTAATTCTTTTATAAACAACTCTTTTGATTAAATTGGTTGTCCTCAAAAGGACAGATTATCAATTAATGGATAGCGCCAACCAGCTGGGTGAAATTTTTACCGACGGCATCGAACTTAATTTAATATTAGTTCATTCTTGAATAATCAACTCTTTTATTTGAATTTATTGTCCTCAAAAGGACAGATTATTTCCACCTACTGCTGACTGCTACTCGCCCCCAAGGACGCTTTCCCCCAAACCGGAACCTTTTTCGAAGTCGCGGCGAAACAATCGCTAAGAAGAGGTAAGATGGCGGCTGGCACAAAACCGACGCGATTGTGCGCCCTCATAATCCACCATTTTGCCTCATCGCGACGATCGCTGTTTGGGAGAGCCTTGCTACTTACCACCACCAGCTGCTTCTGCACCAGCTCCGCTGCCGTACAAATGAAGGCTCCACCAAACTGCAGCAATTTTTTGCCCCCGCGGCAGCGAAATCGCGGTGGAAAAATCGCTGCGGTGAGATTACATGGCAGCTTATGGGAGCGCACAAACCGACGCGATGCGTTTTTAATCGCGTTGGTTTGTGCGCTCCCATAAGCCGCCATGTAATCTCACAGCGGCGATTTTTCACCACGATTCGCTGCCGCGGTGGCAAAAAATTGCTGCAGTTTGTTGGAGCCTTCATTTGTACGGCAGCGGAGATGGTGCAGAGGCAGCTGGTGGTCAGGTAGCAGCTGGTGGTGGTAAGTAGCAAGGCTCTCCCAAACATGAACAGGAACAGCGATGAGGCAAAATGGCGGATTATGAGGGCGCACATCGCGTTGGTTTTGTGCATGCCGCCATCTTACCTCTTCGTGGCGTTTGTTTCACCGCGACTTCGAAAACGCTGCGACCAGCTCCCTGCGACCAGCTTCCAGCGACCAGCTCCCAGCGACCGGCTCCCAGCGACGAGCTCCCAGCGACCAGCTCCCTGCGACCAGCTCCGCACAGCTTCAATGCTGCCAAACGACTGAGGAAAATTTTTGCTAAGTGTGCCTTCTATGCCGTTCTCAGCTGCATGCGAGACGTACATGGTGAGACAAATGAAATGATTGGTTAAAGTCTCTCTCTAACACAAAGAAGAAGAAGATGATGCAAGACGTTCCTTGCTTCGATTTGAAATCTGTGATAGGAAATTTGGTAAATTTACTCTGCAAATTGACATTATAAGACATCACCTTATATTTGCGTTATTTTCAATAGTTTACTATTGATTGAGGATAATGTTTGACAATTGAATTGGAGCGCGGTAAAATTTGCGACAGATTGAAGAAGAAATCATGTTAATCTATCGTATATTATTTGAGTTATTCGCGTACAAAACGTACGGTTTTTCGTGACGGTCGCAAAATTTTAGATTTTCATTTGACACCCTACCCTTGCCGTAAGACGTAGTCTACGTCAAAACATTCACATAATAGCCAAGAAAATTCCCAAGCAATGGAAGCTTAAATCAAAATCCCAAGAAAGGATAATAAACCAAGTGCGACGCCACTTCTATACCTCCCGGAGGAGTCACGGTATGAACAATCCATCACATGTACAACGTTGCATGCATCGTCACCAAGTTTCACTCGGACCACTGGAACGTCGCAACGTCAACAGTTCACCCGCCGGAAATGCAGAGTCAGGGATTGATCCGACAAAATCTATTCGCGGGCTGCCCTCGCGATCAGCTTTACTTAACTGTCCGTCGGAAACAGGATTATATATATTCGTAGTTCGCATTCGCATTTCTTTCATAGCCAAACTGGTTTTATAGCTAAACAAGACCAAAGGAATAAATTGGACGCGGTAACCATGCATTTACTCTGTACCCCTACACACAAAGAATAATGACTATTAAAATAAAAAAAAACCATTGCCAAAATTGAAAAGTTGCATTGGTTCTTTTTCGTAGAAAGCGGTTTGCTTTCAAAACAAAAACCTTCAAACCGCCAATTCAAAAATTTCCTGCTCTGTTAATTTAAAAGTTGACATTTTCAGAATAAATTGTAGAACTGTCAAATCTAAACCGTGGCATCGTTGACTACGAAAACAAATTATTTTGATTCCAAAATGAACTTTCGTCCAGAAAGTCTTGTGCAATTGAAATAAAAACGTGCTTATTGGATTGAAATTTGAAATAAAAATAAAGTTTTAAAATAAAAGGATTTATTCTCAGATTAATTGTAAAATTTTCTAATGGAAACTGTGGCATTGTTTGAAATTGGAGCAAATAATTTCATTGCAAAATGAGCATTTGTGATGTTTTCCACCACGGGAGATCCATGTCGGACATTGTCACCCAAATGCACCTGAACAACATCTGCTGCCTGATCTGCTGCCGTTGGTCATTGCTTGTGATAGTGCTGCAAATAAAAAAAAGGGATAATTAATTCAACCAAAAGATTACCATTCATATAGTAACGTACCCATCCTCCAGACAGAGAGTGTTGCTATTATCCGCCCTAAGGCCGTTCCCAACGCTGAGTTTCATGTTTGTTGCAAACTGCTTGCCAGTTTTAAATTTTGTAACTGTCAAAATTAAAACAAAAACACGTTAATCGCAATGCCATGTTTTAAAAATATTGGTCGATCTTAATTTCGCGTTAAAAAATCACTTGCAAAACAAACTAAAAACCGCTAATTTGACAGTCATCAGTCATAACAGCTGCCACGACTACAAAGAAATCCAGTTTAAAACAATGTTGCATCCGTGTTTCAAATCGCATTGAAAATAAAACAGAGCTGTCGAGCAGTTGTAAATCTGTTGCAAAAATGTGCTAGAAAAGTAGAACTGCAACACATCATTGGGAATGACTTGTTTCAGTTCTTGTTGTAAACTAAAACAGCCCATACAAAGTAGAACCAACAATCAATATGTAACTAGCGATTTGAAATTGGTTCACTGTTGTAGAACCCCTTGGTCCGAATTACAACTTGAAGCCAGCACCTTGTTATACATATTTGCGCCTTTGTTTTGATTTGCTGTGTTATTTTGACAGAGTATTTGAGAGTGTGTTCATGTGAGTTCATTATAAGGGGTGCATTATTGAGCTTGGGACCGAGCTTGGGACGATGTTCTAGTACTGACTGAGCCAAGAAAAAAATCGTTTTTGTATGGGACCTACTGGTCTTAGAGTTAGTCTATGGTAGAACAGCGTTGGGAACGGCCTAAGGAAAGCATCGTCATTGAAATGCTCTACCAATCCAGTTCAAACTTTCCTCCACTTGGTTGTTATGTGACAATGTGATCGGGAGAAAAATTCCAAACGAGGAAGACTACGAGGACGATGACTTGATTTTTGTTGGTGGATTTGACAGTTGTATCTTGCGATGAAGCAGAAGTTTATACCTTGCGTTTCAGTCGAGTCACTGTTCCCGGCGACGATGGACTCATCCGAGTCGTCCACATCCACACCAAGAACGGCGTCGTCAAGAGGGTTAACACGCATTTGTGTTCTGTCTAACGGCAGTATACCCAACAACCAAGATACGGCATAGTTCCAGGCTATCGACGTGCCCACCACAACCATCAAGAATCCATTTTATCTGATGCATCAACATCCGTAGCTGGAGGATTTTCGCGTTCCAACCATTCGTCTAAGAAACAATCGAGGAGAAGCAGCAGCGTTGAAATTATTAAATTACTTTTATTATACTTTTGTTGTAGGATTTTGTTGCTTTTGGCTGCTGATACTGCACACTCAAAAAAATCAACACGTTACATCCACCTGAATAAACACGTGGAATTCACGTAAGAGCTACGTGATTTCCACGTAAATTCACATTCTACGTGAAGATCGCGTAAATGTTACGTGATTTTTCACGTAAAATTCACTGGCACGTAATATTTACCTGATTTTACTGAAGAAAATTTGGTTACGTGTTCAGGTGAAAGTAACGTGAAAATAACGTGTCGATTTTTTTGAGTGCAGACCATCAGCGGTTGAATTTGTTTTGACAAGAAAACAGGGTTACCGAAGTTGAAAAAAAAACAATACTTGAAAGCTGGGTTGCTGTTTTTCTAGTACTTCTTTGATAATAATATTCTAGTATATATGAAACTTGATACACTGAAAATGTTGACAAGGTGCGTCATAAATAAATCGTCCGTCCGATGTCCGTAATTAGTCCGTGGTTGTACTATAGACTAATGCCTGGGACAATCATACAACGTACAGCCATAGACTAACTCTAAGACCAGTAGGTCACGAACAAATACGATATTTTTCTTGACTCAGTCAGTACTAGCACATCGGTCCCAAGCTCAATGATTCGCCCCTAACAACGTAGCTCACACCAACACATCCTCAAATGTTGTGTCAAAATAACATGGCGACGGACCTAGGGGTTCTACAACAGTGAACCAATTTCAAATCGCTAGTTGCACATTGATTGTTGGTACAGCGTTGTACCAACAATCAATATGCAACTAGCGATTTGAAATTGGATCACTATTGTAGAACTCCTTGGTCCGAAGTTCACCTTGAAGCCAGCACCTTGTTATACATATTTTCGCCTTTGTTTTGATTTGCTGTTGTTGGGAAAATAGCTGCGAAGGTCGCCTGAATTAGCCGAATTTATTAACTTTATTGCTGAGATAGAGAGAGAGAGAGAGAGAGAGAGAGAGAGAGAGAGAGAGAGAGAGAGAGAGGGTTATAAATTCCTACGGAAATACACAGATTTAATTTTCAGGCAATCGACTTATTTTATAACAAAGAAAACTTACTTTTAGTAATTCGCTACACTCCTGAACATATGAAAAATTTCGTGAGCAACTCCCCCTACTAAACTCCCTACTGTCCGTGCAACTGCAGCTGTGATGTGGTTAAGTAATGCAGTGCAATTAGAATATGAGAATTACGTTCTGAATGTGTGTTTCTCACCCGTTTTCTAGGCAAATGATGATAGTTGAAGGTAATAGATGCTGGTAATTGTTCTCGCTGCTTTCTAGAGAAACTTTGGCTGTTTCAAAGGGAATGATATGTTCACTAATCGAAAACAAATTCACGTCTAAATCGAGGGAATTTTCTTACCTAATAAGTATTAATAGATAGTCAACTAATTTAATTACAACCGCTAGATAGTTTTAGGTTTAACAGTTCAATTTAGTTTGATTTAAGGATAATTTAAGCACTAATTTTAAGAAGTATAATTTCAGACACCTTTACGTTTTTTACCACATCATGACAGATTACAACTGTTGATCGATGACTGGTCGTGTCATGCGATGGTAATCGTCCTGGGTAGCACGGTGGAAGGCGAAACACAATGGGCTCGCTGATCGACGGGAGCACTTACAGCTGTGTTATTTTGACAGAATACTTGAGAGTGTGTTCGTGTGAGTTCATTATTAGGGGCGCATTATTAAGCTTGGGACCAAGCATGGGACTAATGTGCTAGTACCATAGACTAACTCTAAGACCAGTAGGTCCCATACAAAAACGATTTTTTTCTTGGCTCAGTCAGTACTAGAACATCGTCCCAAGCTCGGTCCCAAGCTCAATAATGAACCCCTTATAATGAACTCACATGAACACACTCTCAAATACTCTGTCAAAATAACACAGCAAATCAAAACAAAGACGCAAATATGTATAACAAGGTGCTGGCTTCAAGGTGTAATTCGGACCAAGGGGTTCTACAACAGTGAACCAATTTCAAATCGCTAGTTACATATTGATTGTTGCTAGTACTGCCTGAGCCAAGAAAAAATTGTATTTGTTCGGGACCTACTGGTCTTAGAATTAGTCTATGGTTGTATACTGGCGATTTATTCATGACGCACCTGGTCAAAATTTTCAGTGTATCAAGTTCCATATATACTAGAATATCATAACCACAGCAGTACTAGAAAAACACAGCAACACCGCTTACAAGTTTGTTGAAACTTTGCCATCACTATGTATCTGTCAAAAGCGAGTCAACCAGTTTAGGCTATTTATAACGGTTTGTGTTGGAGAAATTCAATTATAATTGTTGTTTTACATATATACATAACAGGTAGTTTAAGTGTTATTAATGGTTTTAGTGCACATAAGTCTGCACTGATCGCTGTACTATTTCGAATAAAAGTGGTTCAACATGGGCTGGAAGCTACACAAACGACTGACACCGGCTATTCTTCATCGACTTTAGACTACCGTTCGCAATCCTCTCCGAACTGCCTAACTCACTCGTCATCAGTGGTTGCGTGTTCTCTTTACTAATTACTCTATTCATCCTTAGTGCAAACGAAGCAACACCGAAAGTGTCCGTTTGGTAAGTACTGCCTCTAAATTGTACGGTTCAAAATAGTTCTAATCATATTACATTTCAGAGAAACCCCATTGAAGCTGGTTTCCATGATGCCATGTTCAGCAGTCGAACAAAACGAGCAAAGGCTGCTCTCTCGACACCAATCAGTAATGGCCCAGTGACCCTCCGGTAGTTCCATGATGCGTGGAGTGACTCCACCGCTGCCCGGTAGTAGAACACCATCATTGCTATACTTGCAGCTGAACCAACAGCAAAAAATGCGACAGCAGCAACATTATCATAACCACTATCAACATTCGTCGGCTTCGCCATCGTTTGCCATGGGTTCCGTTATGGCTTGATTGACTATTGGTTCTGGCATGAGCCAACAACAGCACCAACAGAAATTTTTGGAACGCGGTTTAGACCAATGGCTGACCCAGAATTGATACGTTACGGATGCTTTGACGTAAATTTGGCAGAAAACCTGTCTAATTCACGCAAACGCATTCACAACGTACAAATTGTGGGCCAGCCATAGCGTTGGACGGTAGGACTAATAACAGTACTAAGAATTTTGTAATCAAACTAGGGCAGGGAACGGCTTAAGTACCCCAAGACCCTATTCCAAGCACGGGGTAAACGTTTACCTACAACGTTCATTTTTTGCAGTATGGTTCTCCATGTAGTGAGCGTTGTAGGTTAACGTTTACCCCGTGCTTGGAATAGGGTCTTGGGGTGCTTAAGCCGTTTCCTACCATACATAAATGTTATCCACATTACTACGTTATTAAAATACTACAGAGCTTATTCTTAATGAGACCTATAACAATGTTTGATTCCATACATAAAAGTTCCTTCTTTTTACATTTACTCACTTTATTCACAGGAAATGAGTCCCTCCTTCCCACATCCTAGTTATCGCCATATTATTCGGAAAGGGCTAGATATTGTCCCACCGAATGACACCTCTACTGGCGGACGGCATGGGCTGTGCCGTAGATGATGTGACCGCTGTTGTGATATTCAGAATGGTTGGTGTACTAAGCACGTTCATTGGAGTTTCTCCACGTGAATCGTGCCGAATACCACTTTGTGTTTTCCAATTCCAGGATCCATTTCTTGAGAACTTTCTGATAGTCTATGGCGGTCTACCACATCGGCATTCTGACGGACAACATAAAGCTGTCAGCTATGGAGCTTGTAGAAAATTGCCAATGATAGCCCAGTTCATGACATGGCAGTCCAAAGTTGATTCCGGAGTCGAAAGTTTTCTGCGAATGAGCTAACTATGAAGCGGCATTGGCGGAAGCAGTCGGAAAATAGGAAACGTTCGTTCTAGCCAGTTATCTGATAACCCGATCATTAGTTGAATGAATGGGTGGAAGCGATGATTGCTTTGCCAATGCATTCTAACTCTGAACGTAAAAAAATGAATCGTCATACGAAAAACGAATCCAAAGGCTTATATTGTTCTTCACAGTGGAATGTGAATTTATATTTTGAATAGAATGTTAGAATTATGAGAAATATTACTGCTAGTTGTTCTAGTCAATGTCTTCAACCTTTTTTTTTATAAATTTAGAATAGAATAGAATATGGAATATGGAACCCGGTTTAGGGCCGAAACAACTAAACTTTGTAATATTATTGTTATTGTCCAGCGCATATACTTACGAGAAAAATGGAAAATCAAGGATTTAGCTATGGTGAAAGTAGCGTATTTACGCCTTTTGAACAGTACACCGTCATATTGTAATATAAAAAAAATCGACGGCGTTGGTGACAACAACAACAACAACATCAATCACGGAAGCCACAATATCAACAACTAACACCAATTATACGACGACCGTCCCAACAGTAACCAAGGCTTGAGTTCCACCCACTAGGCTGTTATATTGCAATTATTTTTTTCGGATTCAGCAAATATTTTTGATTTGAATTCCCCACGCCGCGTACACCACTGCATTCCATTTACTATCTTGGACACAAAGAATAATACATCAGTAAACATTTACTTAAACTAACCTACCTCGAACGAATACTAGGTGTAGCTTTAAATCAACGTCTATTTGCAGTCCTAGTGCCGCTTCGTGTATCTTTTCTCGACTAATATCAAGAAAACTCTCCACCAAGTCAGCATCGATGAGTCTTCCGCATCGTTCAGTTTTCATTTCGGTGTAAAAACTGCGCCAATAAACGTGATCAATCTTGCCAACCAATTTGATCATTTGTAATTGTAATCCACGAAGTAAACACATCAACACGTCGGCGTCGTTCGTTCACTCATGTTGTCCATAACGAAAGGTCCATGTCGGAACACGTTCATCATAAACTATAAATTAGAAGAAAAATTAGTAATCTCCATTTAATTCCAACTACCTTTGCTTATCTTCGACAGATACGCGTATTTCGTCTACAATGAACTCGACTCGAGTCGAGTTATTAGTACGAGACACTGAAGAAGTCTGCACATTGTAGACGAAATACGCGTATCTGTCGAAGATAAGCAAAGGTAGTTGGAATTAAATGGAGATTACTAATTTTTCTTCTAATTTACAGTTACAAGGATTCCACTAAACAGCTCAAACCCTCTAGGATTCACGTTCATCATATTTCCCCAATGATACCTAAGCAAACTCTGGTATCTGCTGCCGTCGTCGTTTGTGGCAGCGCTGTAAAACAAATGATTAATTAAATTAAAACTTTGGCAATTATGTAGTAACAACAGTAGTAACGTACCCTTGAAGGATGACAGACAATTAGATTTTTGCTATTATCCGCCATAAGGAAAGCAATCGCGAGCAATTTCTTTCAAACTTCTCTTCATTTGTTTGTGCTATACGAATGAAAATAAAGGCATTAAGCTTGTATTACACTGTTTGTTCAATAGCCAAATATTTGTCATAGGCAGATAGGCATCTGACAAACATCTATGATATCTGTCAGCTGTCTAGCTGCCTATGCCAAATATTTGGCTGTTGGACAAACAGTGTAATACAAGCTTTAGCATAATGGTGAAGGGGGCAGGGAAGCTTAGTTTTATACTATACCTTTTGTTTTGCAGCACAGAGCCAGCAAGTTGTTGAAGTGACTGCAATCGAGTTACAAGTATTTATTATCAGTCCATTGATAGCATCGCACAGTAGAATTGATGTTTGGGCTCCTCACCCCCTAAACACACCTCTGGACAACTCTGCTGCTGCTCAACAGTCAGGAAACCCAGACGATATTGTTCTCCTCGATAAGTGGTCGATTGACGGACAATAGACTGTTGCAGCTGTAGCCTATGGTTACTACGGCTGGATGGATGAGAAGGACTATGCTATGCTAACCCTGCTGCCCATGCGATCGTTGATGTTTTTCTTTTCTCGCTACAACGAACGTCAAGGACGGCACTGATGTATGGGGGATCAACAGCCGATAGACAATGATCAGCTGGCGGGCTCTCGCACTGACCAGCCGATCGTCGCTTCTCTCGGGTGAGTGACGTCATTGATATCGATCATCAGAGCACGGTGGATGGATGGATAGCTCTGTTGAACGATATCATGACCAGTACACACTATCGCCACGGCGTAATCGGTTGCCCTTTATTTTCGTCTTAAGCAAATTCGATTAGTTTTAATAAATAGTGATAGTGAAGAAAGTGTTTTTTCTTGCCACCGATCCGAAAGTGCCGCGTCCGCTCGTCACCGACCAAAACCCCATATTGAAAAGTCGGCTTCTGGAGCCTAAGATAAGGGAAAGGTTCCTTATCCATCGAAGGTAGGTTTCGGAGTTGACATTTGGTCCTTCGAACCGGATCCTGAAGAACTGGAGTGGTCTCGGAATCGAGCGTGAAGGTTTCCATCATTGAACGGCATTACGATACTATCGCTATTGTCACCGCGCTGTAATAGCGAATCGCCATTCTGTCGGTGGATGAATAGGACATTCATCACGAAAAAGGAGGAATAGGCTGTTGTTGTGTACCCAAGCCAAACCTGGATCATCGGTAGCCCTGTTGGTTTCCTGTACTAAGGATTCAGGGCGATCGTTACTAGTATCGGATTTGGAAGGCAACACTAAGTTTGCTTCGCCTGTGGGTTTTGCAGGTAAATATTAGATGCTTAGTGTATGTCTTGTCGAAGCTAGGCATTTCCTTTGCTAACACCGCTTTTATTCCTCATTCTACTGTGCATCGCCATTACGGAGCCATCGCTGCTCTACAAGGATCGTCGCTTCCTACAAGGACTGTCGTGTCGCTCATCCAGATAGGGACCTCTGGTGCAAGATCTACGCGATTCATCAGTCCCGGATTAACATTGGTACCGATTAGGGTAATTGCTTCTTCTCTTTACTGGGACTCACGACTGAAGGACGGAATCAAGCAAGGAGGCAGCAACGTCGAACGTTGTCCAGGTTAGTGAGCACTTAGTGTATGCCCACCGAAGCGTGGACGTTAGGTACTGCACAATTTTAAATAAATTTATCCTCTTTGCCTTGCAACCCCACACACACACCCCTGCATGAAACCATTGATTACTGATTATTGAGGCTGCATAATCGATAATTGAACGTTTTGGATACGTTCTGCTTTATTTGGTACGGGCATTGGAGCACCGTTGTTTTCTCCGGGTGAGTTGCACGGTATATGTCCCGTCGAAGCAATTTATTTGGATACTATAGTGAATCTATCCCTCTTCACACAATTTCATGAAAATTACCGAGATTTGATTCTCATCTGGCTAAGCCTTGCTACCAACTTGGATGTTTTGCTGCACCGTGACGCTGTTCACTTGTTTAGGTAAGTTGAACAGTATATGTGCAGCCGAAGTTAATATTTGGATACTACCGCCTCGAATTTCTCCTCTATTCTCATCACTACCCGTGCGACATCGAGCAGTCGACGTTATTTGAATAACATTGTGTGGACGAATACTGCCGACTGCGTTGGAATTATTTTTCATTTTTTAAGGTCAGTTAGAGCATGGTATATGTCCTAGCGAGGCTAGGCAATTTCGCGATATACTACACCACTATTTTCATCCATTCAACTACCGATTGATTGCTGTGAAACCATCATGTCAAAGACGACGTACAAGGTGATTGTGGCGAAGCTAAGCGATGTTCAACAAACTTTCAATGATATCTGGAACTACGTTGATAATTTGCCGGAGGATGCCACCATCAGTCAAATGACCGTTCGCTTGGAAAGGCTCGACGAACTGTGGGAAAGGTTTTCCCAGTACCTCATCGAAATTAAAACCCATGACGCTCACGACAACGAAAAGAACCCGTATACAAAGGAGAGGAAGGAATTTAGCGATCGCTATTATCAAGCGAAGGCATTTTTGATGGACGAGATCAAGTTGAAGCAGGAGCCGGTTGAGATGAATTTGTCTGCTAGGGGTCTAAATACGTCTGTGGTTGGAAATTTCGATCACGTCAGGTTGCCACAATTCAAGCTGCAAACATTTGGCGGAAACATTGAGGAATGGCTCAGTTTCCGTGATCTTTACTCCTCTATCATCCATTGCAAGGCGGTTCTCCCCGAGGTAGAGAAATTCTACTACCTCAAGGGATGTCTTCAAGGAGAACCGAAGAATCTGATCGACTCTCTTCCAATCACTAGTGCCAATTACAAGGTCGCTTGGGAGATCCTGAAGAAGCTTCAAGTGCAAGCGCTCTTTAAGTTACCCTGCTTGGCGAAAGAATCTTCATCTGATCTGCACACTCTTGTCGATGGATTCGAGAAGATAGTGCAGTCCTTAGATAATATCATTCAACCCGGTGACTATAAGGATCTGTTGTTGGTAAACATGCTCTCTGCGCGATTGGATCCTGTGACGCGTAGGGGATGGGAAGATTTTGCTTCTACAAGGGAGCAGGATACAGTGACGGACCTGACCGAGTACCTCCAGCGTCGCATTTGTATGCTGGAATCGCTTCCTGTGAAGTCACCGGAGCCAAAGCACTTAGCCCAGTTTCATCAACCTTCGAAGTTCAAGGTATCTTCGGTCAAGACTAGCTTCCACACCATTCAATCATCCGGAGGAAGTTGTGCCGCCTGCAGCGCCAACCACCATTTGTTCCAATGTACTGTATTCCAAGGAATGCCGCTATCGGAAAGGGAAGCAGTTCTTAGAAGCCATTCTTTATGTAGGAACTGCTTCAGATTCGGACATCAGGCTAAGGGTTGTCAGTCTAAGTTCTCCTGCCGACATTGCAAAAAGCGTCATCATTCGCTAGTGTGTTTTAGACCTGCTAAGGATAGTTATTCAAAGTCAACATCGAAGCCAGAGAAATTCAATGGTTCAAGGGAAGATCAGGAGACGTCTACCTCAAGTTCCAGCACTTCAACCAACATGGCGGTCAACGACATCGTGGTGGCTTACGGATCAGCCCAGCATTCCCAGATACTCCTGGCGACTGCTATCGTAATCGTCGAGGACAACAGAGGGCATCGCTATCCAGCACGCGCTTTGCTGGACTCAGGATCGGAAGGAAATTTCGTAACTGAGAATCTCAGTCAGCGATTAGGGGTAGTCCGCAGCAAGGTAGATGTCAAGATACATGGAATCGGTCAGGCAAAGACCAACGTTCGGCAACAAATCGAAACCACTATTAGATCGAGAATTTCGAATTTTTCACAACGGATGAGTTTCCTCGTTCTACCCAAAGTAACAGTCAATCTACCAATGTCTACGATCAACGTTTCAAAATGGAACCTACCAGATGGCATCGAATTGGCTGATCCATCATTCAATGTGTCCAGGAGCGTGGACATGGTTCTAGGAATCGAATCATTCTTCAATTTCTTCAGGAATGGACGGCAGATTTCGTTAGGAGAACGACTGCCGACACTCAACGAATCTGTATTCGGTTGGGTGGTTTGTGGTGGTGTATCGGTTCCCAATCAGTCACTAAACATAAGCTGCAACGTGTCGGCTTCGGAAGGTCTTGAGGAGATTATGGCTCGGTTTTGGTCCTGCGAGGAGGTCGAGCCTAAGGAAAACTATTCGCCACAAGAAGCACGTTGCGAGAAGCACTTTGTTCGTACCGTGCAACGAGGGCAAGACGGCCGTTACACTATTTCTCTACCAAAGGATAATGACGTTTTGCAGCGGATTGGCGAATCAAAGGAAATCGCAGCTCGCCGACTGCAATCTACAGAGCGCAGATTAGCGAAAAACGCAGATCTTCGTATCCAATACGGCGCGTTCATGGAAGAGTATCTTCAGCTCGGTCATATGAGCAAGGTCGACGATGTCAAGGGTACACCGAAACGCTGCTATCTTCCACATCATCCAATAGTGAAGGAAGCCAGCACTACCACCAAGCTTCGCGTCGTCTTCAACGCATCAAGTGAAACGTCTACAAGAGTTACGTTAAACGATGCGTTACTCGTGGGGCCGATCATTCAAGATGATCTACAATCGATTATCATGCGGAGTCGGACTAAACAGGTGATGCTCGTAGCGGACATTGAGAAAATGTTCCGTCAAATCATGGTTCATGAGGAGGATCGACCACTGCAATCTATTTTGTGGAGATCATCACCGGAGGAGGATATCAGTATGTACGAGCTGAACACCGTCACCTATGGCACAAAACCAGCTCCCTTTTTGGCGACTAGGGTTCTTAAACAGCTCGCGGATGACGAAGAAGAAAGATTTCCGCTGGCAGCTAAGGCTGTCCGAGAAGACACGTACATGGATGATGTCGGTGAATACGCTCGGATTAACGTGGATGCCGAAAACCGACACTCTTCGCTTTAAATTCACAATTCCAATCTTGGAAACCGTAGAACCACTGACTAAACGCAAGGTTCTATCGATAATCGCCACTCTGTTTGATCCACTAGGTCTTCTAGGGGCTGCCATCACAACGTTCAAGGTGTTCATGCAGCAATTGTGGACCCTAGAAGAAGAAGATGGAAAGCGGCTTGATTGGGATCAACCGCTACCTCACACGGTGGGTGAGACATGGAGAAGTTATCACCGACAACTTCCAATCCTTAACCAGATCAGGATCAACAGATGTGTTATGATTCCTCATGCTCAATGCGTAGAACTACATTGCTTCTCGGATGCCTTGGAGAAGGCGTATGGTGGATGCATTTATGTCCGAAGCGAGGATTCTAATGGATGTGTTCTAGTTCGTCTGTTTGCCTCTAAATCTAGAGTAGCGCCGATAAGTTGCCAGACTATTCCTAGATTGGAGCTCTGCGGCGCACTTCTGACTGCGGAGCTGTTCGAAAAGGCGAACAAGGCAATTAGACTCCCAATGACGGTACATTTCTGGACGGATTCTACGTGCGTCTTACATTGGATATCGGACACTCCCTCTACATGGAGCACGTACATCGGGAATAGATGTGCAAAAATACAGCGGTTAACGGAAGGCTGGCAGTGGCGACATGTTCCAGGAGTTCAGAATCCCGCTGATCTGATCTCTCGGGGAATTACACCGCAGAATATTGCAGAGAACTGTTTCTGGTGGCATGGGCCAGACTGGCTGGCAGAAGGTCCGGAAGGATGGCCACACTCAACTGCGTCATCGAATGCCGAAGAGGTAGAATGGGAAAAACGCCGTACTGTAACGGCAGCCATGGCTACAAATACCGAGGAATTTGAAGACTGGTACGTTGCAAGGTTTTCGTCGTATTCGAAGATGATTCGGACTGCCGCTATTTGGCAACGCTTCATGAAGCTTCTCCTGAAACCCAAAGCCGAGAGAAGCGGTGAACCTTTGTCGTCCGATGACCTTAAGGAAGCTGAAGGCTCCATCCTACGGCAAGTGCAAAAGGCGTCGCTCGCTGATGAATGGCGAGCCTTATCAGAAGGAGTTCCAGTGTCGTTAAAGTCATCATTACGCTGGTTCCATCCATACCTATCTTCAGATGGTCTGATTCGGCTGGGTGGTCGATTAGGACATTCGACAGAATCAGAGGACTTCAAACATCCAATCGTGCTTCCGAAAGAACATCGGTTAACTCGTTTACTCGTTGAACAATATCATGAGCACTTACTTCATGCTGGACCTCAGCTGCTGTTGAGCACTATTCGGCTGAAATATTGGCCATTAGGAGGAAGAAGCATCGTTCGACAGGTCGTCCATCGTTGCCACAAGTGCTTCAGAGCTAAACCGTCATCAGTGAAGCAGTTTATGGGTGAGCTGCCAGCTGAGCGAGTAACAGTGTCGCGCCCATTTTCCCGGACGGGCATTGATTTTTTCGGACCTGTGTACGTTAGGCCAGGTCCTAGACGTACCGCGGTAAAGGCATACGGAGCCATTTTTATATGCCTTGCAACTAAGGCGATACATATCGAGCTGGTCTCCGACTTATCAACGGATCGGTTTGTTCAGGCGTTACAACGGTTTGTGGCAAGGCGAGGAAGGTGCGCAGATATCTTTTCAGACAATGGCACCAACTTCGTAGGTGCCCGGAACCGGTTGAAGGAATTACTGCAATTGTTAAAGGCCAAGGACCACAAGGAGAAGGTCAACAATTACTGTCGGGACGAAGGTATTCGCTGGCACTTTAGCCCTCCAAGTGGTCCACATTTTGGTGGACTTTGGGAGGCCGCGGTTGCTCCACTAAGTTCCATCTTCAAAGAGTCATTGGAGATTGCCCCATGTCCATAGAGGACATGACAACGCTTTTGGTCCAGGTAGAAGGTTGCCTGAACTCTAGACCCATAACATCGCTTTCAACCGATCCTAGTGACCTCGAGCCTCTAACTCCGGCACATTTTCTAATCGGGTCGTCACTACAGGCTCTCCCAGAGATCGATGTAACCGATATTCAGCTCAACCGCCTAACCCAAATAGAACTTATTCAACGAAAGGTACAGGATTTTTGGAAAAGGTGGAGACTGGAATACCTGAGTCAATTGCAAGGCCGGAACAAACGCTGGCGACCACCGGTAACAATCGAAGTTGGCAAGATGGTGATAATCTGCGACGACAATCTACCGCCCATGCGCTGGAAGTTATGCAGAATAGAAGAAACGCATCCTGGAGCTGATGGCGTGGTACGCGTGGTCACCTTGAGGACAGCTTCCGGGAATTTAAAACGGCCGGTCGAAAAGATTTGCCTACTTCCGGAAGCGATCGTGGAACAACAGTTCTATTCCACGCAACAACCCTAAAATTCCTACCTTATCCAAAATCCACATCCTATCCTAGTCGAAGAGGAGTTTATCTCTTTTCAGAAATTCCAGGAATTTCAGGGTGGGTGAAAATGTTTGGGCTCCTCACCCCCTAAACACACCTCTGGACAACGCTGCTGCTGCTCAACAGTCAGGAAACACAGACGATATTGTTCTCCTCGATAAGTGGTCGATTGACGGACAATAGACTGTTGCAGCTGTAGCCTATGGTTACTACGGCTGGATGGATGAGAAGGACTATGCTATGCTAACCCTGCTGCCCATGCGATCGTTGATGTTTTCTTTTCTCGCTACAACGAACGTCAAGGACGGCACTGATGTATGGGGGATCAACAGCCGATAGACAATGATCAGCTGGCGGGCTCTCGCACTGACCAGCCGATCGTCGCTTCTCTCGGGTGAGTGACGTCATTGATATCGATCATCAGAGCACGGTGGATGGATGGATAGCTCTGTTGAACGATATCATGACCAGTACACACTATCGCCACGGCGTAATCGGTTGCCCTTTATTTTCGTCTTAAGCAAATTCGATTAGTTTTAATAAATAGTGATAGTGAAGAAAGTTTTTTTTCTTGCCACCGATCCGAAAGTGCCGCGTCCGCTCGTCGCCGACCAAAAACTCATATTGAAAAGTCGGCTTCTGGAGCCTACGATAAGGGAAAGGTTCCTTATCCATCGAAGGTAGGTTTCGGAGTTGACAATTGATATAGGCAATAACTCGTCCGTTGAATGCCACAAAAGAATATCAGGCTCCCTTTATTTCCTTCTCATTGACTTTTGTGAGAGTACCGTCCGCGGTATAATAGATGATAATCCATCCTACTTACGGTTCTGGTTCCTCCGAATTGATAACTCGTTGCAATGTTTTCGCTTCCGTCGAAGCCGTTTGTATCGACTCGCCAACCAATATTTGTAAATAAAATCAGCTGACAGAATAACATACATGCATAGTAAAACACGTCTACACAACATCGAAAATATTCTAGTATACACGGCACTTTGACAGTACTAGAAGCCGGTTCTTTAGTACGATAGTGATCCATAATTTTTTAAATGTTTCTTCGGCACAACTACGTCCTTCCCTTTTGGGCCCATGGTACAACCATGGACCCAAAAGGGAAAGACGTACACTAGTACAAAAAACCTGTAAAAATTCATTAAATATCCTTATGAAAATTGGCCACAAGAAAACGGTATGAATTTCATTACATTACCTTATGAATTGCTATGTGTATTGCCATAGCCACTCCTAATGATTTACTTATTGCAACCGTATGAATTTCATTGTACAACCTTATGAAATTTATTTGTTAGTTTTATGGTACGCATATGCGTTAGAAAGGTATGAATGAACCTCCAATATTAATGACATGCGACGAGTCTTGCGATTTTGTGATATTAATCTTTTTGCTGATGATACCGTGTTGTTCATTGCAGCTAAAAGCCTCGAGGAGGCCGTTTCACATTTGAATGCAGATTTACGTTCTCTAAGTAGATGGTTAAAGTACAAACAGTTGAAATTGAACATAAGTAAAACTAAATTCATGGTAATTTCGCGGAATCGAGTTAACGAAGACGTCTCTGTTAAAATTGATGATGTAACAATTGATCGCGTTCGTGAGATTAAATATCTTGGCGTGATTATTGATGATAGATTAAAATTTGACTCTCACATTGACGATGTCATCAAGAAAATAGCCAAGAAGTACGGTATTCTCTGCCGATTAAAAAACGATTTAACTATTGCTAGCAAAATACAATTGTACAAATCTATCATCTCTCCTCACATTGAATTTTGCCCTTCCATTTTGTTTTTTAGCTAATCAAACACAAATATTGAGATTACAGCGTTTGCAAAATAAGATAATGCGTTTGATCTTGAGATGTAACAGATTCACTTCCTCCTCTTTTTGTTAGATGCCCTACAGTGGCTATCGGTGAAGCAGAGAGTTGTGTATTTGACAATGGTGTTCATTTTTAAAGTAATAAACGGTTTGCTGCCTCGATATTTGTGTAATCGAATTGAAAGAGGAAGTGATATTCATAGATATAACACTAGAAACGCGGATGATGTTAGAACACCATATTTTTTGTACGGAGCTTCACAAAATTCGTTGTTTTTTAAAGGTATAAATGTTTTCAATTCGATGCCTATACACATCAAACGTGCAGCAACACTAACAGATTTTAAGAGACAATGTATTTCACACATCAAAGCTGCCTTTTGAACAGCTACTCTGATAACTTTTTACTCTTGACTAATTTTGTATCTTGACGATGTTATTAAAACGGATATTTTTGTATGGTTTATTGTTAAATGTTTTATATTTGTCATGGGGCACAAACAAACTATATTTTTCGCCTCGATGATGATGATGGATTTAAAGTTTTTATTTTGTTATTGTAATTTAAAGTTGTTTTCATTTTTTGTGTAGTCTTCAAAAGTTTGAGCCTCGCGCGCGGTATACAGGTATAAAGGACTTCTTTTTGAATTTACAAAAAAATATTGACTTATGATGCTTGAGAAGATGCCATGAAATAGTAGTGGGTTGTCTGGCTGATTGTCGGAGAATTCTTTGTCAGTTCTGTTGTGGTTGAAAGTAAAAGTTTGACTAGGGCCGGTCCAGGATTTTTTCGGTTTGGAAATATTCTCGATTTCCCTTATTGGGGATATCCTTGGTCAGCCCAAAACTAAGGTGGCGGTTCCATTAGTGTTGAAACCTCACTCTGTAGCGGGCAAGATCGGATATTGGCTTGTATTTTGATAATGTCCTTATACAGGATTCTGTGATTTGAATTGTAATAGAATTTTCTGATCGCTGGGTTTATTTGCGAACATTTGTGGTTGACATCAAAAGCTTTTCACAATTATATCGCTGTAAAGCAAATCAACAGTTTTGGAAGAAGTTTATATCTGTAGATACAATCAGTTCGTATTTGGTTTTGCATAACTGGTTGAATTGTTTTAAATAAATTATCTAATAGATAAATCGTCTAGCTCAAACCTTTGTAGGGGTAAGTGGCGGGACCATCATCATCAATGAACAGAGTCAGTCCCGCCAGACCTAGCCACTGTGTAGAAATGGAAGAGAATGTTAACCAGTTTTTTTGCATGGTTTTTTTTTACACGGGTTGTTTATGGCGATAACTCTAGAACGGAACAACTTATCGTCCAAATTCAAATCACATTTTACGTTTTGGGCCAGAAGTAATCAAATAGCAGTTTTTCAAAAAATTCACAATTTTTGGTGTAAATACTCAAAGTTTTAAAACTGTATTTTGACCTTTGCATGGTAAGGTAACGCATACAAAAAAATCGGAGCAATATAAAATGTATAAGCATGTGAATTTATCAACTCTATTTAGTCTTTTTTACACGGTTCCATACTAAAAGTGGAACGCATCCCCCGTGCAAAAAAAAAACTTAGTGTTCTTATAATGATATGCAAAGAATTCTTCGACCGCTCATATGTGTTAGAGGAAAGGGAGTGACAGTAGTGAGGGGTGGACCTTGGGATACGCAAGACAAGGTAATCAAAAAAAGAATGCATATGATACATAGAACGCCCTGTCTAGCACAACAAGAACGACAACAAGCACTGTGTGTCAAAATTCAACATTCATTCGGTGACAATAACGTAAATTGTCAAAAATTGTATCTTCAATGGTAGAGCCAGTGAAGAAGAATATATATGGATAGAATGTAATCCAAAAATAGAAGAATTAGGAGAAAAGATTGAAAAGTTGAACTGTGATGTCAAAATAATAAGAAAAAATACAGGATGAAAAAAATCATTAAAACATTTTATTGATATTAGAGATAATGATATCGGTAATAAGCTTAAACAACACACAGCATAACGTGAGTTAGATAAGCTGAAA
The DNA here is from genome assembly GCA_034211315.2 of Aedes japonicus. Taxonomy (NCBI): domain Eukaryota; kingdom Metazoa; phylum Arthropoda; class Insecta; order Diptera; family Culicidae; genus Aedes; species Aedes japonicus. The sequence goes on along the minus strand of JASCZW010007506.1, from coordinate 28,829 downwards.
TCAAAAAATAAATAAATTGATTCCAAAAATGATAACGTAATTTTTGTTGTACACTGATAGGCAAAATAAAGTGCCCACCTCTTCGTTTTTTTCAATTTTTCTCATTAACTTGGTTCAAATTAAAGTAAACACAGTGTAATTATATTTCTTATTTTATTTTTTATGTTCTTTTTAAGTTTCACTTATGGAATACTGAAAAAAAAGAGTTTTACTTAATGAAAAAAAAAAATCAATTTGTGTTGAAAAAAAAAACAGTGACAAAATAAAGTGCCCACTTCAAAAATCGATATGTGTTCGATAAGTTTCCATTCGAATACCTCTCGATTGTTTATGTTTTGATATTTTGACATGTTTTGAAGAAAACGGCTCAACCTGGTGCATTTGTATACGTGATCGCATTGGATTCAATTAAAAAAAATGGAGAACGCAGTGCTTTCGAAAGCAATTCCCTTGTGTATCCGAAAATTGGTCGTTCGTGATGTGCAAAACGATGAATCGCACCGGGCTGTCGCTAAGAAGTACAGTATCAGTAAGGCAGCGGTTGGCAAAATTCTTCTGAAGCTTAAAACGTTTGGATCAGTGGTGAATCGCCCCGGCAGAGGTAGGCAGCGGAAAACGGAAGCGAGAACGGACACCAAGATCATGCGCGAAGTCAAGGAGAACCCGAAGGTAACTGTCCGCGAGATCCAGGAAACCCTTCAGTTATCAGTTTCCGGTCGAACTGTTCGTCGCCGTCTCGTAGCACAGGGGTTGAATAGCAAACCCGGAAGCGCCCATTTATCAGCAAGGCAAACAAAGCCAAGCATGCTGATAAGCCCCTAGAGTTCTGGAAAACGGTTCTCTGGACGGACGAATCAAAATTCGAGCTGTTTAACCGAAAGCGGCGGGTTCGTGTTTGGTGCAGATCGGGAGAGGAGCTTCAGCAGCGCCACATCCAAGGCACGATGAAGCATGGAGGAGGAAATGTGATGGTCTGGGGGTGTTGTTTGTGTGGTGGAGTGGGAAGCATTGTGAAAATCGACGGGATAATGACGGCAGATTCTTACATCAAAATCCTGCGAGAAAATCTGGAGGTTTCGCTGATCCAGACGGGCCTTGAAGAGAAGTTCGTATTCCAGTAGGACAACGACCCAAAGCATACTGCCAAGAAGACCAAGTCTTTCTTCCGGTCTTGTCGGATCAAACCGCTGGAATGGCCTCCACAAAGCCCGGACCTCAATCCCATCGAGAATTTGTGGGCGATTCTCGATGCCAGGGTTGACAAAACTGGTGTTACCAATAAAAATAACTATTTTGAAGCCCTGGAGCGCGCCTGGGAAGAGCTAGATCCACAGCACCTAAAGTACCTGAAGGCCAAAGGAGGGCACATCAATTATTGAAATGCTTTTATTTTACTTTAATTTATGTTTTCTGTAGCCTAAATGAAGTGGGCACTTTATTTTGTCACTGTTTTTTTTTTTCAACACAAATTGATTTTTTTTTCTTTAAGTAAAACTCCTTTTTCTTGCAGTATTCCATAAGTGAAACTTAAAAAGAATATAAAAAATAAGATAATAAAAAAAATACAGTGCACTATGGTCCAGGGCGAAAAATTAGGTGGAATAAATTAACAACGCAAAGAATATAAGAGATAGCGTATTGATGTCTTCTGAACAAATGCTAGTTAGTTTATGCCGCGTTGTTAGCAAAAAAGTCCTATACGCCCAGGGGGTGAGTAACTCTGCCACGTTGTGTTTGTGTTGATCGTGTACGAATGTGTTCCTGGGGTGGCAGAAGGTGTTTTTGAGTTTTCAAAAACTACAATCGAAAATGTATGCTTATTGGCAACCATGAACGGTTTAGACGTTTAATACACGCTCACTTGTGCATCATCTGAATTACATTAGTGTAAGCGAAAGGGAAACAAAAACAAACAACCGATTCGTGTAAGTGGTGCCAGATATGAATTTATATTAATGTGGTTGCGAGTGTGTTTGAAGTGTGGCATATTGTGTTTTTTAGGGTGGTAACACAAGGTGGTCGAGTGACTTACCCCCTGTATACGCCTAATTTCACCAATAAAGTAATTCACTATCAAACTTTTTTGTTTCGATAGATAATATTACAAAATGTTCTACAAAGTTATGAAACAATAACAGCATTCAAACTTTGTGTAGGATTATATTTGTCTATCTCTTCTATTTTTTGAGATATAGCGCTTTTAAAGAAACAAAAGCCAAAAATCAGAATTTCTATCATATTTGGAAAAATATCTATTTTTCAGGCCTACTATATTGAAAGCGATTGTAGCTCACATAAAAATACACATTTGCTCCCAAGACATCATACTCGTACAACTTTTCTGTGAAAAGTTATCATCATTTTTGTTGTTTCATAAGCCATATATTCAAGCGTTACATTTCAAAAAGGCGCAAGTAAAACCGATAGCTATATACACCAGTTGAATAAGTATATCTTAAAGTACATTTAAGCAAAATTTGGGAATGGTCTTTTTTGATTTTGCTTAATAGCAGAACGTTGAAAATATCGTTTTTTATGCCGTAAATCTACAATTATCGGATTTATTTCAAGTGTTTATGAGCTAGGGTTCTTCTAATGAATGCGCAAAAATTTGAAAAATGTTATGGTACCGTTATCCAAACAAGTCGTTTCTGTTAAACCAGTGATGATGTTTACGATGATGGATACCAAAGTCGTCAACGATTTGACTGGAACCAACTCGCAAGCCTGCTATATTTATGGAACATCTGGCAAACTAGGGTATGTGTCCCTTGACTCAGCTTATTATGCAACCAGCGATCACATTTTTCATTATAATTCATAAAGTTTTTAAGCTGTAAGCGAGATTCAACTAGTTATACACTTGCAAAGATAAGTTTGATAAGACATTTGGTAGCATGTATCACTAAAAGTTACACCACTATTTTTGTAATGCCATAAACTTTCGAGGGATGTGGATTTAATGTCGGTCTATAAGCACCAAATTGAGTCTATTCGTGGATGCAACTTCGTTTCATTCGATGGATTTATTACTAAATGCAGTCTTTGTACGGTTTTTTTTCTAATTTTATGAATTAAGGCATTGTAAGCTGAACTGGATTTACTTAATACAACATTTCACAATACATACTAAAGTAAAACTGCCTCGAAACACTTCAATGATGTTCATATATGATTTATCAGCCATTCAATAATGAAAACATTATAATTCACTATACAATGATTTTGTCTCTTCAATTTATGTTTAAATGAGCCACTTGAATATAAACTACCGAAAATTCCAATAACAACCTTTTTACTACGTTATTGATACAACACCCATAGTTGGGAACATACAAAAAATATGTACCCAACATTGGGTCTACGATTTTCTTGTAAAATCATTGTTTCTTTAGCTATGTGAACAGTTAGTTTGTAACGTGTAACTATGTTCTGCACATCCAGACTGCATTATTTGCTTTATCAATTCAATTAAGCCAAATTTAGATCACTTGAAATCGTGTAGATTATCTGTTCAGCATAACCAGTTAAATCATGATGCCCCAAAAGTTCAAGAATACGAAAATTACGCAGAAGTGAACAACTATAAGATAATTAATATTGTCTCAATTGCTTCGGATTACATCTATCATGCTAAAAGCAACATGATTTTGTTGATTATCGCTAAATTAATGACACATTTGGTACATAGGCCGAATGAAGGAGCTAGGCTAACATTACATCCTCTTACCCTACTTAAAAATTCCAGAAGTGATGATCCTGGCAAATATAAATATGGCTTTTCTCCTCTTCATGCGTATATAAGAACTATAGAATCGTTATTGAAAGTGTCTTACAGACTGGTGCTTGATAAACCTACATGGCGTGTTAGCAAGTCAAACGGTAAAAGTCAAAGCGGTAAAAGCTAAGGAAACGGAAATTCGAAAAACGATGCGTGAGGAATTGGGTAAAAATAGTATATTCTTCAATATTTTTAATATTATTTTGAAATTATTCGATAACATCTAACTATTTCTTGAATTTTTTTTCACAGAATTACCCATTAGTGAGCCAGTTTCAGGAGTTGGCAATTCCAACGACGGAAACACGGCACGAAAGTTCTTCCGTGACTGGAAAACTACGGCAAAAATTACTGGACTAAATGATTTTTTCTTTTGAGCGGTTCCATATCCTTCTTACAGTGATTAACTGTAAAGCAAGAATCGATTATAATTCTTTTGCGGATTATGCCGAAGATACTAGAGCATTCTTCGAGAAGTTATATGGTTGTTATGCGTTGTCTCCAACAGTCCATAAACTTCTTGTTCACAGAGCAGCATTAAATAAATATAGGGTGCTTCCAATCGGAAGGTGCGGCGAAGAAGTTCAAGAATCAAGAAACAAGTGCATTCGGAAATACCGAGAGTTCCACTCCAGAATGTTCAATAGAACAGTAAACATGGATGATTTCTTCAAAAGGTTGCTCTTATCATCAGATCCTGTAATTTCGTTGGCTAATAGGCTTTCTTCGGGAATACTTGCATCAGAATTACCTGAGAAAGCTAGGCTCTTGATTATTGAATACTAAGTTTCAATTTTATTACTAGCTAGTAATAAACTCTTACATAAACATAACATAATATTTTTTATGATGATGACAAATCACGTTTCAATGCTACGTTATGATATACTAACGTTATATTCATCAAGAACTATTAATAATTACCTTAGCTCATAAACACTTGATATAAATCCAATAATTATAGATTTACGGCTTAAAAAACGATATTTTCAACGTTCTGCTATTAAGCAAAATCAAAAAAGACCATTCCCAAATTTTGCTTAAATGTACTTTAAGATATATCCTAGAGGGTTTGAGCTGTTTAGTGGAATACCTGTAACTAGAAATTAGAAGAAGAATTAGTATCTTCCATTTAATTCCAACTACCTTTGTTTATCTTCGACAGATACGCGTATTTCGTCTACAATGTGCAGACTTCTTCAGTGTCTCGTACTAATAACTCGAGTTATTAGTACGAGACACTGAAGAAGTCTGCACATTGTAGACGAAATACGCGTATCTGTCGAAAGTAAACAAAGGTAGTTGGAATTAAATGGAAGATACTAATTCTTCTTCTAATTTCTAGTTTAAGATATACTTATTCAACTGGTGTATATAGCTATCGGTTTTACTTGCGCCTTTTTGAAATGTAACGCTTGAATATATGGCTTATGAAACAACAAAAACGATGATAACTTTTCACAGAAAAGTTGTACGAGTATGATGTCTTGGGAGCAAATGTGTATTTTTATGTGAACTACAATCGCTTTCAATATAGTAGGCCTGAAAAATAGATATTTTTCCAAATATGATAGAAATTCTGATTTTTGGCATTTGTTTCTTTAAAAGCGCTATATCTCAAAAAATAGAAGAGATAGACAAATATAATCTTACACAAAGTTTGAATGCTGTTATTGTTTAATAACTTTGTAGAAGATTTTGTAATTCTATCTATCAAAACAAAAAGTTTGATAGTGAATTACTTTATTGGTGAAATTAGGCGTATATGACATTTTTGCTAACAACGCGGCATAAACTAACTAACATTTGTTCAGGAGACATCAATACGCTATCTCTTATATTCTTTGAGTTATTAATTTATTCCACCTAATTTTTCACCCTGGACCACAGTGCAGTGTGTTTACTTTAATTTGAACCAAGTAAATGAGAGAAATTGGAAAAACGATGAGGTGGGCGTGGGCACTTTATTTTGCCTATCAGTGTAGAAGCTTCCTCCCTATAAATGACCGGCAAGAGGGAAGCCCATATGGCATAAGATTGCTTGGCATAAGGTCGTTTGGCATAAAGTCGTTTAGCATAAAGTCATTTGGCATAACAATAACTTGAGCTAAGTGGTCATTTGACATAATACCGTTTGGCATAATTAACATTTGGCTTAACACTCTTGAAATAATATAGAATCCAAGTGGTCATTTGGCATAATGACCATTTGGTTTAATGTCATTGGCATAATATATCATTGGCGTAGATTTTCATCCGTTGTAAAATTCCCTTCTTTTTAAATGAGCTGTATTTCAATATATGGCATTCATTGATCTTAGGGTTAATATTAAAATTTGAAAATCAAATGTTTTCTACTCTCATGTTGAACAATGAATTATTTGATTGACTATAAGTATGTGTAGCTAAGTTATGTTGGCATAATTCATTCGAATTGTCACAAATAGCCCAATTTTTGCAATCCCCCTTTTTTATTAATTAGGCTGTTTTTTTATTTATGTTTTAAATTTTTGTGCAATCTATGATATAGTTATTAAACTAAATAATTTATTTTTCTTTAAAATTTAAACTTATGTGCCAAAACCATAATCCCAAATGGAATTGGTTAACTGCTTAGAATTTGATCTAATTTATGCCAAACTTTTTTATTTTTTATCTTTATTAGCCTCCTGGACTAGTTCGTCACCTTTTATGCCAAACTTTTTGTATGCCAAATGTTTTTGATGGAACGTTAATTTAAAGATTTCCAATCCAAACAATCGTTCTCAAATCAGTTTATATCAATACCTTTATAGGGTAACGGGATGTAATGTTAGCCTAGCTCCTTCATTCGGCCTATGTACCAAAAATGTCATTATTTCGGCGAAGAACGACAAAATCATGTTGCTATCAAGATGACCGCTTTATTTCAAAGCAATTTAGAAATAATTAATCAATTTATAGTTGTTGATATCCGCGTCATTTTAGATTTCCTCAACTTTTTAGACAGACTTTACTGGTTAAGCTGATCAGATTTTCTACACGATCTTCGAATGATCTAAATTTGCCGAAATTGAAACTTTAAACCGAATAAGGCAGCCAAGATGTACAGAAAATAGTCACACGTTATAAACTAACAGGTCACATAGGTAAAATAACAATGATTTAACATGAAAACCATAGACCCAATGTTAGGAACATATTTTTTACTAGGTTCGCAGCTATGGCCTGTTGTATGGAAAGCGTAAACAGCAAAAAAAAAAATGTAATATACATCAACGTTATTGATTCTAACGTATCAAAAACTGATGTAATCAAGGAAATACGATGCACAGTAACATCCACTTAGTGGAATATTACATCGGTCTTCAAATTATATCAGAAAAACATTATTGGTTGCATGAATGTAATAATCACATATTAAAAACATGTTAAATATTACACGATTTTGATGCTTTATCGCATTTCGTTTTTATGTGAAATTAAATCTCTCAACACTGCCAAACTTTTTCTTTTTTTTAGCGAATTCGTTTTTGATTCAGTTCCAAACTGCATCGGGTATCAAAATTGGGTTGGCTTTTTGTGTGTTAAACATCAGTGTATACGGTTTTATTCGTAACTCCAATCGGGTTGAGGTTTGCGCTGACAATAAGTTCGGGAATCACAGGTTGGAACTGTTTAAAAACGAATTTCGATACATGTTTGTTCACCGTTGCTTTCTTTCATTAACATCAATCCAAACAAGTTAGTGGCAACAATAATCAGGGATCCAACGTTTGCGACCAGCTCCAACAAGCTTTCCGGATGTTGGTAAGTGGCCGATCCATGTGCAAATTTCGCACTACGGAACGAGGAAACACAGACTTTTGCCAAGCATCCCCATGCGGGGTAGGTCAAGGCATGATCGAATGCACCACCTTGACTGGCAAAAGTCTGTGCACTTGATCGTGCTCATATACTACCGATAGCTTTTTTTTTAATAGTTCTAACGAACTGTCTACTTGTACTCCCAAATCCCCTACATGGGAGAGAAACTATTCCCGCTCCTTTTGGGTTTATTTTTGGTCATATCTCCATGAAGAATTATCCAATCATAATGAAATTTTGACCAGTTATTTGGATATATCATAGCTTTGATTTGGCACCAAAACTAAAATCGGTACACAAATAGCTCAGTATGTAATCTGAGACTAAACTGTTTGATTACTATTATAATAGGCCTTCAAGTACTGTTTCGTTCATATCTTCGTAACGAAATGTCCGAATGAAAAAAAAACCAATAGCGTTCTATGGGAATGTTGTAGTTTCCATTTGCCGTCAACAGAACTGAAATCGGTTCACAGATGGCTGAGAAACCGATGTGACATTATTTGTAACGCACACACACACACATACACACACACACATACACACACACATACATACACACAGACATGTGCTCAGTTCGTCGAGCTGAGTCGAATGGTATATGACACTCGGCCCTGTGGGCCTCGGATAAAAAGTCGAGTTTTCAAGCGATCTTAATACCCTTCTATTGATGTAAGAAGGGTAAAAAGGGAAGTTAACATAATGAAATTTTGAACACTTATTTGGAAATTTTATAACTTTAATTTGGCGTTAACAAAGCTTCAATCCTGAGCTTCAATTTTGATTATCGATATGGATTCAAGATGCTTAATAAGTACATATTCGTTGAAAATAGTAAATGGAGACTTTGTGTAATTTTCGAATATACTCGTTGCAGTTGAAAACCAGCCACTCGAGCCAATCGATGCTGCTTTAATTCTATACAGTAGCATAGTGTGGCTAGTCCGCTGTATGTGCTATACAACGCTCCAGATACGACACAATAGAATGCAAGCGGCATCGATTGGTGTGATTGGTCTTGTTCGGTTTTGCACTGCAACGAGTATATTGTCATCTCACAATTATGTGCTCTCAGGTATTGTTTTGGTCATATCTCCATGAAGAATTATCCAATCATAATGAAATTTTGACCAGTTATTTGGAGATATCATAGCTTTGATTTGGCACCAACAAAACTAAAATCGGTACACAAATAGCTCAGTATGTAATCGGAGACTAAACTGTTTGATTACTATTATAATAGGCCTTCGAGTACTGTTTCGTTCATATCTTCGTAACGAAATGTCCGAATGAAAAAAAAAATCAATAGCGTTCTATGGGAATGTTGTAGCTTCCATTTGCCGTCAACAGAACTGAAATCGGTTCACAGATGGCTGAGAAACCGATGTGACATTATTTGTAACGCACACACACACATACACACACACATACACACACACACATACATACACACAGATATGTGCTCAGTTCGTCGAGCTGAGTCGAATGATATATGACACTCGGCCCTGTGGGCCTCGGATAAAAAGTCGAGTTTTCAAGCGATCTTAATACCCTTCTATTGATGTAAGAAGGGTAAAAAGGGAAGTTACAATAATGAAATTTTGAACACTTATTTGGAAATTTTATAACTTTAATTTGGCGTTAACAAAGCTTCCATCCTGAGCTTCAATTTTGATTATCGATATGGATTCAAGATGCTTAATAAGTACATATTCGTTGAAAATAGTAAATGGAGACTTTGTGTAATTTTCGAATATACTCGTTGCAGTTGAAAACCAGCCACTCGAGCCAATCGATGCTGCTCTAATTCTATACAGTAGCATAGTGTGGATAGTCCGCTGTATGTGCTATACAACGCTCCAGATACGACACAATAGAATGCAAGCGGCATCGATTGGTGTGATTGGTCTTGTTCGGTTTTGCACTGCAACGAGTATATTGTCATCTCACAATTATGTGCTCTCAGGTATTGTTTTGGTCATATCTCCATGAAGAATTATCCAATCATAATGAAATTTTGACCAGTTATTTGGAGATATCATAGCTTTGATTTGGCACCAACAAAACTAAAATCGGTACACAAATAGCTCAGTATGTAATCGGAGACTAAACTGTTTGATTACTATTATAATAGGCCTTCAAGTACTGCTTCGTTCATATCTTCGTAACGAAATGTCCGAATGAAAAAAAAAATCAATAGCGTTCTATGGGAATGTTGTAGCTTCCATTTGCCGTCAACAGAATTAAAACCGGTTCACAGATGGCTGAGAAACCGATGTGACATTATTTGTAACGCACACACACACACATACACACACACACATACATACACACAGACATGTGCTCAGTTCGTCGAGCTGAGTCGAATGGTATATGACACTCGGCCCTGTGGGCCTCGGATAAAAAGTCGAGTTTTCAAGCGATCTTAATACCCTTCTATTGATGTAAGAAGGGTAAAAAGCTATCGGTAGTATCTGAGCACAATCAAGTGCACAGACTTTTGCCAGTCAAGGTGGTGCATTCGATCATGCCTTGACCTATCCCGCATAGGGATGCTTGGCAAAAATCTGTGTTTCCTATTTCGGAATACTACCTTACAATGCCCTCCGCTCAATTTCAAACTACTTCTATTCAATTTTCACAGCCTGCCGTGAGCTAACGGAACTATCAATACTTTCTCTTCACAACTTTGTTCCACCAAAAAAATGCTGTCTACTCCTAGAGCCTCATGGTGATGAGAAATTATTTCCTTCTCAAAACAACATCATCACAGATCGTTACCCCGCGTATGGGAGAATACAAGGAAAGAACAATATCAAGTGTAGAAAGACCGTAATGGGGTTTACCATTAACCGTACTGGTGGGGACCAGTACAAACAACGCTTTCCGCCTTTCCCCTCCGAGGTCTATAAGTCATAGACGACGAGTGGATGTTAGGTAAAGCAGAAGTCATATGCCAAAAATAAACCCAAAAGGAGCGGGAATAGTCTCTCCCATGTAGGGGATTTGGGAGTACAAGTAGACAGTTCGTTAGAACTATTAAAACAAAAAAAAGCTATCGGTAGTATATGAACACGATCAAGTGCACAGACTTTTGCCAGTCAAGGTGGTGCATTCGATCATGCCTTGACCTACCCCGCATGGGGATGCTTGGCAAAAGTCTGTGTTTCCTATTTCGGAATACTACCTCACAATGCCCTCCGCTCAATTTCAAACTACTTCTATTCAATTTTCACAGCCTGCCGTGAGCTAACGGAACTATCAATACTTTCTCTTCACAACTTTGTTCTAGCAATAAAATGCTGTCTACTCCTAGAGCCTCATGGTGATGAGAAATTATTTCCTTCTCAAAACAACATCATCACAGATCGTTACCCCGCGTATGGGAGAATACAAGGAAAGAACAATATCAAGTGTAGAAAGACCGTAATGGGGTTTACCATTAACCGTACTGGTGGGGACCAGTACATACAACGCTTTCCGCCTTTCCCCTCCGAGGTCTATAAGTCATAGACGACGAGTGGATGTTAGGTAAAGCAGAAGTCATATGCCAAAAATAAACCCAAAAGGAGCGGGAATAGTCTCTCCCATGTAGGGGATTTGGGAGCACAAGTAGACAGTTCATTAGAACTATTAAAACAAAAAAAAGCTATCGGTTGTATATGAACACGATCAAGTGCACAGACTTTTGCCAGTCAAGGTGGTGCATTCGATCATGCCTTGACCTACCCCGCATGGGGATGCTTGGCAAAAGTCTGTGTTTCCTATTTCGGAATACTACCTTACAATGCCCTCCGCTCAATTTCAAACTACTTCTATTCAATTTGCACAGCCTGCCGTGAGCTAACGGAACTATCAATACTTTCTCTTCACAACTTTGTTCTAGCAAAGAAAAGCTGTCTACTCCTAGAGCCTCATGGTGATGAGAAATTATTTCCTTCTCAAAACAACATCATCACAGATCGTTACCCCGCGTATGGGAGAATACAAGGAAAGAACAATATCAAGTGTAATGGACCTTCCCTTAAACGCACAGCTTACACGCTAAGATATAAGTACCCAAAATTAAGTAAAATATAACTCAACGTTGAGTTTTGTCAAGTGAGGTCACCAGTTGGTGAATTAAAAAAAATGTTGTAGGTAGAATTCACCCATCTAGTCAGTAATGATAGATATACTCTAATTTAGTTTTTTTTTGGTGTTCGATATTTTATTCCAATTTTTAAAAAAATTGGCAGGGTTGTTTACGTCGCGAACTACAACACCGTCATTCGTTATTTGCTTAAAGATCTTTATTATCAACAATGTTTAAAAATTTAATGAGGACCATTAACTATAGTAAACTGGTATTGGTAACCTAATTTGTTAAAATTTTAATTTGAAGACCAAAACAACTCAATTTTAAGTTGATCGTACTCAACCATCCCGTTCTTTTCGCGCAAGGAACGGGTGAGTATTTTCAACTTAATTTTGGTTGAAAATCGTAGCAACCGTCGGCAATGTTTTTTTTTTTTTAACGAGTTCATTTATTTGAACAGGCTCAATCGAATCAACTTTACAGAGCCAAGTTTTCATGTTTATATACATCAGTTATCTTAGAACTAAGGTTAAGGGGATAGAACCGATTACTCGCGGTCGTCTCGAGGTTAATAGGAATAACAATTTTTAGGATGGGAAAATTGGGGTGGAAATTTTGAACTAAGCGTCAGGAACAATGGTTTTCTTATATCTAGAACTTCAAATTACAATTTTTTAATTGAACGTTTTTAATTAAAAAAAAAAGAATCACTCACTCACACACACACAATCACACTCACACACACACAACCAATCTATCGAGTGATATCTGACGAAAAATATAGAAAAATTCGTTGAAGACTATTTGTCGGTCATAAATATTGCCTTCCATAGCGCCCACCCTTGCAAGCGAGTCCACTTTCTCATTGTCAAGAATCGAACAATGAGAAGGGACTCACACAAAAGTGATAATAAAAAAACGTGAAGATAACGCACTTAGAAGACCTCGTATTTTCATAAGAAATTAAGAGGTGTGCTTTACCGTCCTCAAAGAGCGAATAGCCTCTATAGAACTAAGACTATCCGTGAAAATGAAGTATTGATCCGGTGTTAAAGAGGCAACAGTTTCTAAAGAAAAATGAATTGCTGCCAATTCCGCGACAAAAACAGAACAAGGTGCTTGAAGTTTACGAGCGACGCTATAATTTTCATTGTTCATTTCATTCAAAGCCAGCGGAGTCCTCTATCAAAGACCCGTCAGTGAAAAACATTTTGGTGGAATCAACTTAGCCAAACTTTGCAGCAAATACCACCGGAGCAATCATAGGAGGATGATGCTCTGGGATTCCACGAAGCTCCTGTTTCATGGATAAATCAAAATGAACCGAATTTCCAAAATCGGAGAAGCAAACACGATTGGAAATGTTCGGGGAAGGGCTGACATCCTGTGTTATGTACAAATGTTACAAGGTCATGAAACGGGTTTGAGGATTCAACTCAAGGAGCTTCTCAAAATTTTCGATCACCTGGGGGTTCATAACTTCACACCTGGTGAGGATCCGGAGAGATAACTCTGTAAACCGATCCGAGAGTGGCAACATGCCAGCCAGCACTTCAAGACTCATGGTGTGAGTCGAGTGCATGCAACCTAACGCGATACGAAGACACCGATACTGAATACGTTCCAGTTTAATGAAGTGCGACCGAGCCGCTGACTGAAAACAAAAACTACCGTATTCCATAATCGATAAAATCGTTATCTGGTACAACGTTAGAAGATCTTGCGGATGCGCTCCCCACCAGGTCCCGGTAATTGAGCAGAAAAAATTGACCCTTTGCTGGCATTTTCGCTTCAGGTACTCAATGTGAGATCTCCAGGTGCACTTTGAATCGAACCAGACCCCAAGATATTTAAATGACATGGAATGAGTTATCGGTGTACCCAAAATTTGAAGTTTCGGTTGTGAAGGGTTATGTTTCTTAGAAAAAACTACCAACTCAGTTTTCTCCGTAGAGAATTCGATACCTAGCTCTAGAGCCCAAGCAGACAAATTGTCTAAGGTATCCTGTAAGGTTCCTTGCAGATCGACCCTATTGGGTCCCGTGACAGACACTACGCCGTCATCTGCAAGTTGTCTCAACGTACAGTTGTCACCTAGACAACCGTCAATGTCTTTGACATAAAAATTATACAAAAGAGGGCTTAAACATGATCCCTGGGGGAGACCCATGTAGCTAAATCGAAAAGCTGTAGTGTTTCCATGAGAAAAGTTCATATGTTTCTCTGACAGCAAATTGTACAAAAAATTGTTCATTAATGGTGAAAAACCACAAGCGTGGAGTTTATCTGAGAGAACTTCAACAGATACTGAATCAAAAGCCCCCTTGATATCCAAGAATACAGAAGCCATTTGCTCTTTTTTAGCAAAAGCTAGCTGAATATCTGTGGAAAGCAACGCGAGGCAGTCGTTCGTTCCCTTACCTCTGCGGAAACCATATTGGAAAAGGATCATTTTCACCAACAACTTTCGAATACAAGATAACATCGCGATGGGTCGATAGGAGTTATGGTCGGACGCGGGCATACCAGGTTTTTGAATGGCAATAACTCTCACCCGTCTCCAATCATCCGGTACAATGTTGTGTTCCAGACACTGATTAAACAAGTTCAACATGCGCCTCTCAGCGACGTCTGGGAGGTTCTTAAGCAAGTTGAACTTGATCCTATCAGCCCCTGGAGCCGTATTGCCACACGAAAGGAGTGCGAGAGAGAGTTCTATCATTGAAAAGGGTTGGCTAATCTCATCTTTCGAATTCGTTGTTTCGCGAGGAAACATTTGTGCACAGAATCTGAACAAACTTTTCGCGCGAACTTGAGGATCCATTGGTCCGAGTACTCCTCGTTCTCGTTGTTTGTAATTCTGTTACGCAATCTTCGCGCCGTATTCCAAAGGGTACTCATCGACGTTTCACGTGATAACCCGTCCACGAATTGTCGCCAGTAAGCGCGTTTATTGGCCTTGGTGAGGCTCTTAAATTCTCGTTCGAGAGCCGTGTACCTTTCAATGTGCTCAGGTGTTCCACGTCTACGAAAAACTTTAAACGCGTCGGACTTTTTGCGGTAAACCTCGGTGCATTGCTGATCTCACCATGGGGCAGGAGGTTTCCTGCGAAATGACGTTCCTAGAACTGGTCGAGTTTGAGCTTCAAGCGCGCTTTCCAAAATCAGGTTGGAGAGGAAGTTATATTCCTCCAGCGGTGGAAGCCCTTCTACCGTTGTTACGGCTTCATCTACTGCTGCCTTGAACCTTGTCCAATCGATATTACGAGTGAGATCATACGTGACGTTGATGGATTCCGGCAGAGTGAGCCCGGTGGCAACCGAAATTTTTATAGGCAAATGATCACTACCGTGGGGATCCTGGATCACATTCCACGTGCAGTCCAACGATAATGAATTCGAACAAAGTGTGAGGTCCAAGCTACTGCCAACTGAGGATGTACCAGTCAAACGTGTTACTTCTCCATTGTTGAGAACTGTCATATTGAAGTTGTCACAGAGGTCATATATCAGGGAAGACCGGTTGTCATCGTACAGTTCTTCCCAGCCTGTACCGTGAGAGTTAAAATCTCCCATGACCAACCGCGGAGCAGGCAGAACCGAACAAATATCTGAAAATTTTCGGTTAATTGGTGCTCTAGGAGGAATGTACACAGAAGCAATGCAAAGGCTTTTATTTTTAATAACAGCCTGACATGCGACAACCTCAATACCTGGAATTGGAGGAAAATTCACTCTATAGAAGGAGTAGCACTTTTTGATCCCCAAAAGTACTCCACCTCCACGTGAATGCTCCCGATCAAGCCGAATAATGTTGAAATCATGAATCGGAAGATCGATTTCGGGCGAAAGCCATGTTTCACAAAGAGCAAATGCATCACAACCGATATTGTGAGCTTAAAATTTAAATGAATCCAATTTAGGAACAAGACTTCGACAATTCCACTGCAGATCAGTGAACAAATCCCCGACCTCTTTTGGCAAATTATCCATCGAAGGAAATGATAGCTGCAAGGAGGGGCCACTTTAATGTTAATTTCTTCAAAAAAGTTTTCACAGTGGGAAGTATTGCCATAACAATGCTTTTAAGAGGGTCAGAAATTTCGAGGTATTTGAAAATACTTTCCACAATATCATCAAATGAGAACAGCCCAGATGAAGAGGGGGCTTCTGTTCTTAAAATCGGGGCATCAGAGGTTTTGGATGTCCCCGGGAGAGATGGGAAATCCTGTGTGTAGTTGGCACTACGAAAACAAGGAGGATTCGGATTAATCTTCTGTTCACTGCTCTTTGAATTGGGCATGTTGGTTTGGGGCTTCTGCTCAGCTACTTTCCCTGCTCGGATGCGTCTTCGCTTCCGTGGAGCACCTCCCGGAAAACTAAAGGATGTCCCCTCTTCAACCAAATCCGAATCAGACTCGTCATCTGACAGAGGAGCGAAAGGATTTGTATTGGTATCGGGTGGCGAAGCTTTCTTAAGCATTTCTGCAAAAGATTGCCTTGAACGTTGTTTCAGAGAACGTTCCAATTTTTCTCCGCGTTTTTTGTACGCCGGGCACGATGAGAGAGCATGAGGAGGAGCTCCGTTGTAGAAAACGCATTTTAGTGTATTATCTGCACAGAGACCAGCCTCATGTTTCTCCCCGCAAGTTGAGCAGCGCGCCTTATTGCCGCAATGGGAGGCCGTATGCCCCATCTGCTGGCAGTTTTGACAAATCATTACCCGGGGTACAAACAACCGCACAGGTAGCCGAAGTTTGTCCAGTTCTAAAAAGTTAGGGAGGGCAGAGCCAGAAAAGGTTACCCGAAACGAGTCTGTGGGGGTAACTTTTTTCTTACCCTCGCTGTGCGATATTTTCACTAATTTTCTCACTTCCAGTATCTGAACTGGGGGGAGCAGAGGGTTCTTGAATCGGCCAATCGCCCGCTTCTTCAAAATTTCAGGGTACAGACTCTCCTCTGTGACCACTCCTACAATCTCCATATCACGAGCTGGAATATAAACTCAATATTCGAGTGTAAAATGCTGGGAAGCAGCAATCTCATTAGCCTGTTTCAGGTTAGAGACGACAACACGGAATTTATTAAATTTTACTTTCGTGATCTCTGTCACGGCTGAAAATCGCTTCGTCAGATCAGTAGTGATTTGGTACACGTTCAAAGGATTCATTTTGGGTTGAAAGTAGACAACCCATGGACCGACCGAGTTCATTGAATACGATCGCGGTCTGAATATTTTCTGTGCCTCCCCATCTTTGGGTGGCAAAGGTACTTTTTCAGTCGAAGAAACCTCTTCCACATGCACGATTTGCCTTACTCGTGGGAGCGTTGAACGCTCCCAGCAATTTAAATCACACGCAACACAAACAAAGAACACACAAATAAAGCTAAACTCTAGTGGGATGAGGGACAAGGGGGAAAAAAAAACTTAACTAATATTACTGATCTGTTGCTGCTGCTGACGCACCGTATGCGCGACCGTCGCTCTTCTATACTATAGTCATTAGATTCATAGTCTGGCGGATACAACGACGGGAGCCAATTTGAACTGTCACTTGGCGGAGCCAATCGAGCATATCTCGAGTAATTCATGTTCATGGCCTAAAAGCCATTTGTAAACAATGACTTTAAATATCGATTTCTCTTGAATCTTAAATCACTCTCGTGAAATGAAAGCAGCATTTGGTAGAAGAATGTTAGTTCTACCATATGGAGTAGTAGGATATAGTGAGATTCTCGTGATTCGTGTGAAATCAACGTTTAAAGTCATTTTTTAGAAATGGCTTTTAGGCCCTTAACATGAATTACTCAAGATATGCTCGATTGGCTCCGCCAAGTGACAGTTCAAATTGGCTCCCGTCGTTGTATCCGCCAGACTATGAATCTAGTGACTATATTCTATACGGGGAGCGGGGAGCGGTGCGCTGATGCGATCGCCTTCGGGTGCACTCGCTCAACGCTGTCAGATGACCGTTGGCGATGTAGTAGTGTATCGCTGGTTAGCGTCACCACGCGGAGATGAAGCGAAATTAAGCGGGAAGATAATTCGCCGGCAAGCACTGCTTGATTTTCCTATATCACTGGAAAACCACACTGCCTTCTTAGAAAAACAAGTCACTTTTAATCTACTCATTGAAGTGAATATATTTTGAGAAAAAAACTAATTATTTCCAAGGATCGCACTCGAATAAATCTTCCAAAACAACGGAGCGCTGGATCGAACGAACTTTCTTCTTTCGCTGAACGAAGTGGGGTGGCGTCGGCGATGTTGATGATTGTCATTTATTTGTTAGTCTGGTCAACTGCGGACGCATTATTTGCTCGTCGCGGTTCTATACGGTTATCCGGTTATCCAAATTTACGTTGCAACATTGTTAGCAACGATATTACTCATGGATTGCCAACGTATGTATGTAGAAATAATGAGGTGTTTTTTTGTTTTATTGTACCGATTTTGACAAAGAAAAATGATCTATTTAACTCTTTGTCCGTGTGTTATAATATTCTGTTCGAAAAAAATGAGCATTAGGTATACTGCCGTTATTAGCATAATCGTCCCATGTTTTATGGGCTTCCCTATATACATGGGACAGTTATGCTAATAACGGCAGTATATTACATACTCCATTGCTTATTGTTGAGGAAAGTTCACCTAATTAATTCGATAATTTATTAGAAAAATTTTTACCCCGATAATTTATTAGGAATTTTACCTCGATAATTTATTAGGAAAATTTAACCCATTGATATTTGAAATGTAATGTGTGTGTGTGTGTTTGTGTGTGTGCGGGTGTGTGTTTGTGTGTGTGTGTTTGTGTGCGTGTGTGTTTGTGGGTGTGTGTGTGTGTGTGTGTGTGTGTGTGTGTGTGTGTGTGTGTGTGTGTGTGTGTGTGTGTGTGTGTGTGTGTGTGTGTGTGTGTGTGTTTGTAATCAATCTCCCACTGACCGGCAGTGCTTTTATGGAAGAAACTTGTCTCCATTTCTTCAATTATTTCCGGAAAAATTTGCGATTTGGGCGTACATGCAAAATGTAAACAAAATGTTTTTTCAATGCGATGCATAATTATTACATCTAAATCATGAGTTTTAACCTTTTTGTTCTGGTTGTGCTATAATTTTATTTATTAAATGTTATTTTTGCAAAGGGCGTAGAGTTATTTCGTAATCAAAACAATTCACTCTGCGGTTTACGCTATATTGATTGTTGAGTGAAAGGCGTAATTTAATTCAAAACATAAACATGGCGTAAAGTAAAAGGCGATACTGAAAAAAAAATCAAAACAAAATTTTTACCCCGATAATTTATTAGGAATTTTACCTCGATAATTTATTAGGAAAATTTAACCCATTGATATTTGAAATGTAATGTGTGTGTGTGTGTGTTTGTGTGTGTGCGGGTGTGTGTTTGTGTGTGTGTGTTTGTGTGCGTGTGTGTTTGTGTGTGTGTGTGTGTGTGTGTGTGTGTGTGTGTGTGTGTGTGTGTGTGTGTGTGTGTGTGTGTGTGTGTGTTTGTAATCAATCTCCCACTGACCGGCAGTGCTTTTATAGAAGAAACTTGTCTCCATTTCTTCAGTTATTTCCGGAAAAATTTGCGATTTGGGCGTACATGCAAAATGTAAACAAAATGTTTTTTCAATGCGATGCATAATTATTACATCTAAATCATGAGTTTTAACCTTTTTGTTCTGGTTGTGCTATAATTTTATTTATTAAATGTTATTTTTGCAAAGGGCGTAGAGTTATTTCGTAATCAAAACAATTCACTCTGCGGTTTACGCTATATTGATTGTTGAGTGAAAGGCGTAATTTAATTCAAAACATAAACATGGCGTAAAGTAAAAGGCGATACTGAAAAAAAAATCAAAACAACGGCGAAAAGTTAAAGGCGATACCTACAAAATAATCAAAACAACGGCGAAAAGAGGAAGGCGAAACCTATGAAAATGTCAAACATAGGCGAATAGTATAGGGCGATACCTTTATTTCCAGTACTTGTGGGGCCAGCATTGAAAATGGCGTAATCCAACATCCTAGTGTTGATAGGCGAATATTAAAAATGTGCAAATTTCAATGAATAACGAACGGATTTCTATCAGCATTATATATGAATCAGAAATTAGCTTTGTTCTCTGTCTGTATGCTAGATTGTATTTGAATTTATTCGTTTATTTGTAAATTACTGTTTGAAATTCTACTTACAATATTACAATCATCATTTCTCTTTTGTTTACATTCTGCATGTTCGCCCTTATCGCAAATTGCTCCGGATTTATGTTGTAACCGTTCGCGAAATGTCTTTGAGGATTTAATTAAACTCAGTGGCTTAAGCGCCACTCTCGGTTAAGAGAGACCACTGGTCGTGTTAAAACTTTGCCCGGAAAATGAGACTTTCTCTCAGAGGACCTCTCGAACGGTCGTTGGTTTACTAACGGCAAAAAAGACTAATCTCAAGGGGATACGCCGAGTCTTTAAACTTTGCAGGTTGGAACAGCTGTAGGCACTTTCTGACTCACCCACAGAACGAACGAAACGGATGACAAGAAGAGAATGAATGCTTACTCAACTGAGCGGAAACGGAATGAAAACGGAACGTAACGTAGTAAGTGTGGTTTATTCAGGGAGTAGCATTCAAACGTACAAAAACCTAATCTGCAAACTTCTCTTTACAGAACTATATTTTACATTCATTCGTGTTGGATTTCTTCAAATGTACGGGAAAAAGAGCAAAATCATGGCCATGAAAGTAACATGCTCACATACCTGCGCAGGTTTTTCTCGACGAACTGGAGACTCGATGACTGCTGATCGACGACTCGAAGATGGCGGTGACGGACGACCTTCCAGACGATAATCACGACGTCTGTGGCGATGGCGACGAAACGACAGCGTCGCTTACGTGCTGCAAGATGGCGAGCAGCGAAGGAAGGTGACCCGTGCGCGATATGGCCGAACTAGAGTTGCGGAGGAGCGGCGGCTGGACGAAAGACTTCCGATTTGGAGCACAAGAGCTAATGCGACGACTATGCGTCTTACGGTCCCGGGTGATTCGCTTCTTAAGGAGAAAGGCCAACTTGCCACCGCACGGCTTCGCGTACTATGCTTCCGCTATGACCGCAACCCGTGACGCAATGAAACCCCCACTCCTATCGGATGGAATCCGAACCGCGATACGCTTTTGGCGACGTATGGCACACGGTTCGAGCTCTTGGAAGATGTGGTCCACGGGGTTGTAACGGAAAGGACCTCGTCGACGGATAATTGGCGACCGTCGGAAAAATATTTCGCTTCGAGAACTAGCGACTTCACTACTCCTCCGTTTAGCTACCTATGAAAGGCGGGCCTTCGCAGTGCGCACGAGCCTGATGGTCTCACGAACGTAGACAACGATGCCACAAATGGTACCCCGATCCGGCGTTGACGATAGCCGGACGAAACACGTATTTCCAGCCCGTACAAAAAAGCGCCACGCGCTAGAAATCCAGCGCGAACTCACATTAGTTTTACAATCAAATATTAAGCTAATTAAGTAATTACCTTTTTTGTACAACTTCACTAATAAATTCACTGAACAGACTACGCTTAAATTTAATTTGGACTTATGTCCACTGTACAAAAAGAAAGAAAAACGTTTAAACACCACTATTCGAAACAAAACCACTCACTAGCTTCTCACCTTTTAACGGAATGCAGAACTTTAAAGTCAAACTAACTTGAAAGTAAGATAAATTCGCGCACTTCTGTTCACCAGCCGTATCGTTAGCGAAATGAACGAGTCAGAATAGTTTTACGAGCAAGAATATTCCTTATGTCCTTTTATCTATTGAAATAGGCCGCCTTTTTAAATATCCTCCCTATTCAAATAATTGCGCCAAATATTTCGCATGGCGACGGCCTTCATGGCGCACCCCGTAAGCACACAACCATGATATAAAAAGGAGCTTTTATGGCAATGTTGTAACGCCGACACAGGAACGGTTCGATTTTAACAACCGTTGAAATATTTCAATAATTATACTAAATCTATATTTACAATTACTTTAAATTCAATTAACTAAATTAATTAAAAAAAATATAATTACAAAACAACTTTAATCGTTACATCACATTACCCAGTTTTATGAAAATTTGATCAATGGAATTGATCAAATTTTCATAACTTAACAAATAGTTTAAACGCAAACGTTGTCAACAAGTCTTTCCATCAAATAAGTTGTACATGAACAGCAAAATTTAAAGCAACGTAATCTACACCCAATTGTCCATCAACGTCTCAAATTCTGTTCGATAATAAACGTACTGAAGAACAAAACCATGATCAAAACAACGGAACATCATCCGTCCTAAATTCGACCATCAACGGAACTCGCAATCAGATGCAACATCAAAACTTTGTTTGACTCAATCTGCACCTAAAATTGCAAAAATGAACACCTCTATTAAACGACAAACTGAATTCTATTTATCAAATTCAAATTTGACAAACTCATAGAATTCGAACTTCGAAAATATCGAACAGACCTATAACATCGCATGACCAACTGACAGCATAGTGAACTGTCACTCAAGCTTCCACTACCAACCTATCGAAAAAAAACGATTTGGCAAACGTCATCGTAAAAGTGAACGGGTTGAGTGTGGTAAACATTCGAAAGTGGAAAGATCGCGAAAAAAAACCGAATAGGATGGCGATTTTAACCGTGAATTCTACAAACGGCTGCTTAAACCGGGAAAGTATAATTACTACCAATGTCTAATTACGGATTTGATGCTTTTCTTTTCCTATGATTACAGGTAATGGACACCAACTGGCACTGAATGATGCGGTATTCAACTATGGCTTTGTGGCTGGCAGCCATTGCAACTTACTTTGGGACAAAAGATGACCCGGATCAAGTACGGTATAAACTAAAATAGATGGATTCAGAGAACAAATCGGTTGGATATTTTCCAAATTATGGAACCGACGGTGACCTTGAAAACTTCTAATGTACTGCAGCTTAACCGGGGGAGTATTTTTTCCATCCAGTTGTAGAATCACTTTCCATTACAGGTATACTATCGATTCGTCGGACAGTGGATTTGGGAGCGGCACAATCAACAATAGATGAGAAAATAAAACTGTAGCTTGGACGACAAAGAAAACTGGGAGTAATCAAAAGAAGGAAAAAAAAAATGAATTCTGTGGTGAGCTTTTTATAACTTTCTTAACTAACTTTAATTCTAAGTAGATTTTCTAATTATTGTACCGGCGAAAGTCGTTAAGGCTAGGTTACTTACATTATGTACACACACTAACACTAGTGTAATATATACCTCTTATTTACCATCATTGCTTAAGGATTTCTCTGATGTTTTTTTTTTTTCTTTTCTGGTACATATTCCATCTTGGGGCTTATGTTATAGCTGGAACCCTCTAAAACTAGTACTTTTTCAAAAACTTAGCATGAAATATTCCTAGATTGTTTTCATCTTCATCTACTAGTTCGTAACTATCTCCTAATGTTCTTTTCACGTATGCTACTGTGTATTTTGGTGCTAATTTGGCACAGTAATCTTTAGATTTGTCTGATTGGATTGTACACTTCTTCAAAACCTTCTCTCCAACTTCATAAGTCGGTGCTTTCTTATTAGAACGTAAATTGTAGTACTTAGCTTGTTTTTCATAGGCATCTGCAAGGTTTTTCCGTACTTCTTTATACAATTTTTCACGTTCTTGGTCGCTCAAACACGCATTAGATGATGAATTCGTATTTCTGATTCTCTCATATTCGATCCCGTTTGATATCATATCTCGACCAAACGTAAGGGGAGAACTTTGTTGATTGATGAACCGAATTTCGTATCGCACATGCGATCTGCTGCAACTTTTCAGTCCACTGTTTATGGTTCCCCTTCAAGGTAGCTCTTATCGCCGTTGTTACTACCTTGTTTACCCTCTCAGTGTTGTTTACTTGTGGGTGGTACGAGGGCGTTAACCAGTGCTTTACTCCGTACTGCTTCAACAATGCTGCGAACTCCTTGGACGAAAATTGGGAACCGTTGTCGGTTGGTATCATCTCTGGTACTCCAAACAACAAAAATATAGCTTGTTCTAGAAATTGAACTAGTGATGAAGCAGTAGCCTGCCTGAATGGTTGGACCAAGATGAATTTTGAAAAAACATCTGTGACTACCAGAAGGCATGTACATCTTCCTTTTCCTGAGGAAGGGAATGGACCAACATAATCTAATGTTAAGAACTGCCACGGGTAATCACAATACTTCTTCTGCGATCCCATTGATGGAGTTGGATTGACGTTAATTCCTTTGGACGTTTTGCACGCCAAGCAACGCTTACAATAGCTTTTAACATCAGAAGCCATCTTTGGCCAAAAGTATTTCTGCTTGAGAGAATTTATGGTTTTCTCGTAGCCAAGGTGAGCTGAATCGTGAACAGCTTGAATAACTGGAAGGCGCTCTACTTCTGGGGATAATGTTTCCATTCGAACCGCTTGTCCTTAAACTTTCCTGGTTCTTCTACATACTTATAAATTCTGTTACCCGCAACTTTAAAATTTTTGTATTCGTGAGGGCTTTTCGAAATCTTGTTGATTAAATCAGTGTAACTGTCATCTGCAACCTGGATGAAGTTGATGCGAGATAAACAATCTGCCAATACATTATCTTTTCCTTTTCGATACTGCAAAACAAAATCGTAAGACTGCAATTTCAACGCCCAACGAAGTAGCCTCGAGTTGGCGTTTGCAGCCGAAATGGTAAACAACCAGGTGATACTTTTACAGTCTGTTATTACTGTGAAAGTGGATCCTTCGATGTAGTGTCTGAAGTTCTCTACCGCTAACAGAACGGCTAGACACTCCTTTTCCGTGGCTGAATACTTTCTCTGTGCACTAGAAAGTTTTTTACTGTAGTATCCAATTATTCGCCTCCCGTTATCGAACTCCTGTAACAGCGCAGCTCCGACTGCAAGTTGCGACGCGTCTGACTCTATAATAAATGGTCGGGTATAGTCTGGATTCGCCAAGACCGGTGCTGAAGTTAACACTGACTTAAGTTCATCCAGGGCTTTCTCCGCATCAACTGACCAACAGAATTTCTTAGATTTCTTTAGCAAATCCGTTATTGGTGAAGTCAAGTGGCTATATCGAGGAATAAACTTTTGGTAAAAACCCATTAGGCCCATTAATCTCCTCACATCTCGTATGGTCTGGGCTAGTTGAATATCGGCTCCAATTTGGCACTATCGACTGATAAACCGTTTTCTATTAGGATATATCCAAGTTACCGTACTTGTTTTCGGCAGAAACGACTTTTTCCACTGAAATCGTTAAATCTGCCTTTTTCAACCTACGAGCAATTTCCTCTAATAGGCGAAAGTGTTTCTCTAAAGTCTCGGTTGCGATAATAATGTCGTCCAAATACACAAAGGTGAAAGGCTCTAGATGGAACCCAATGGCAAGGTTCATTAGCCTGTTCATCGTAAATGGAGCATTTTTCAAACCAAAAGGGACAACTTTGAATCTAAAAAAGCCTTTTGGGGTTCTGAAGGTTGTATAGTTCCTCGAAGATTCCTTCAACGGGATCTGAAAATATGCATCTTTCAAGTCTATAATACTGAAATATTTTGCCGTCTGAAGACGATGAAATATCTCAGACATGTTTCTCATAGGATATGCATCCTTTTTGGTGACTGAATTGATCCGCCTGGAGTCAAGACAAACTCGTATTTTTTCCGTTTGCCTTCTTGACTGCTACGAGAGGACTTGCAAACTCCGATGTACATTCTTCTATCACCCGTAACCTCTGCCATCGCTCCAATTCTTCCTCAATTTTCTCCCAAATCTTCGGCGAATATCGATACATAGGTAGATCCCTCATTTTACCTTCTGCGACGAGTTCTATCTCATGCTCGATGAGAGTAGTTCTTCCTAAAAAGCCCAAACTGGTGCAATCAAAACTCTTCAACGTATCTTTCAGCCTCTGTCGTTCGTCCGGTGTCAAATTATGTTCGGTTTCCACTGTCTCGATAGCTTCTGCGGGGTTTTCAGGTAAATCTAGAGTTGGAATGTTCAACGAATCATCCTCCTCGGGTTTGGCTTTGAAATTCATATCCGGTTCCAGCGGTTTGACAAGCTGAACTGCAAACGCTATCAATTTTCCGTCCTCGACAAACGAGTCAGTTTCAACCCTTAAGAAATTGATTTCATTTTCCGCTAAACTTGATGTCCAAGTTAGCTCCAAATCCTGTAATTTGTTGTCCGAGGCAATCATAGGACGTATTCGAAAGGCCCGCCAGAAATCCATGCCTAAAATCAGCGGCTTTCGAATTTCCGGGACTACCAAAGTTGGAATTACTTTCGTTTCATGTCCAAGGGTGTAAGGAACGTTGACGTAACCTAAACACGTGTGTTTAGTGTCGTCTGCAGTGCAAATTTTAATATTTGACTTGAAAATAGTCAGGCCATGGGATTCCAAAAGGCTGACAGAACTCATTACGCTGATTGCAGCTCCTGAATCTAAAAGAGCTGTAATTTCAGTGCCTAAAACATCAACTTTAATATGTGGACAAGAATTAGGGTCTATACGAATTTCAAAAAGTGACGAGTTTTCAGGTATCCGATCTCCAATTCTCTGATTGGGAATCGAGTCTACAGGCGAGATGTTCGGATTCCACACGACCATCCCGCATTTAGTTTGTTGACTGTTGTCGAGTTTGGGCATTGTTTCTACCCATACTGGAATGATTATTTTCGCAGGTCCTTGTAGTTCTGCCTAATTTCCCGCAAGCGTAGCAAAATATCACTTTCCGCTCTGCACAATCTCTCCAGATATGGCCAGGTTTCTGGCAATTCCAACAAGACACGATGGACTCTGGTCTCTGTTTTTCCGTTCGTTGGTTAGAAAACGCATTATACTGACTTCTAGCTGGTAAACTCGGTCGACTATTCCGGTCCAACTTCTGGATCCCTGGACAGGAACATCCTCTTCCTCAGTGAAGTCCGAGCAGGAATCCTCTGCATCAATATGATGTACGTCGTTTCTCCCATTAGTAGGTGACCTATAAAAGTTTGGATCGCTCGCATCTATTTTATGATTGACTTTAATTAGATGCTCAAGATTGTCGATGTCCATAACCGACAATCTAGAACGGTAATGAGGGCGCATATTCTCCCAAATAAGTTCGAACAATGTTCTCGAAGAGAAACGGCGCTGCAAACATTGGTTGAGTTTTTCGACCTCTGTTACATACGCAATGAACGTCTCACCCTTCCGTTGCTTAAGCTCCCGAATCTGCGCTTTAATCCCTCTATCGCGATTGGGGTTACCGTATCGAGAACGGATCTCACCCTCAAATTTACTCCAACGAGTGAATTTGTCCTCCTTAGTGAACCACCAATCATACGCCTCTCCCTTTAGACGGTGATGGATGTTTTTCAGCAACTCTCTATCGGAAACATCTTCGTGTCGAGCCAGTTTCTTAATCTTATACAAAAAATCTTCAACCTGCATGGATCTGCTATCTCCACTGAAGGAAACATTCCAGCTCTCAACTCTGGACTTTCTATAATGATTCCTCCTCCTATAGGATTCTTCACTGCTGGGTGAGGACGAAAATCGTCTAATTCTACGACCACTATTTCTTCTCCTATGATTCCTTTTCTCAAAGCTAGATGACGACGAACATCGCCTATGTCTTCGACCCTTACTTTCTTTCCTACGATTTCTTCTATCTCTTCTTCTCGAAGCTTCGGACTCATTTTCACTGTCTGACCCACTGTTAGCTCGACTAAGTCTGTGTTTAGTTTTACCCTTTCCCATCTTCCTAGTATCTCTCCTTCTATATTCTTCCTCTGTGTAGCTGTCATCATATGAACTACGATTTTTCCCTGGACGCGATCTACCATTTCCTTTCTCCCCTCACATTGACCCCTGAATGACTTCCTATCTTTTTTCGTTCTTTTGTATCTTCCTCAAACCTATTCTTACTCGATTTTCTACCACGTTCTGGATCTTCCGACTCTTCTTCCGAAGACCGATCGTGCCTCCCAAGTTCCGCGTTTTTAGATCTCTGACGAATATCTTTCTTTACTGCACCCTTACCTTCACATCTACCGCAATCACATCTAACTCCCTTAGCTCCAGACAAGCATGCTGCTCCGGAATCTTCGGACCTAACCTTTTGATCTGCCCGCTTGGAATCGCTATCTTTTTTCCCTTCTAATTCTTGACCTCCTCCTTTCTCTTCTTCCCTAATTTTCAATCCTAATTCTTGGAAAACTCTTTCAATCTTACTGCAGACGTCATTCTGCCCCAATTCCTCATCTTTGTCAGCAACTGACGCACTTGCTATACGAATCAGATAGTGACGTAATCTAGAAACTTGCGACCTATCTGGTTTGTTTTTGCTGTTTCTCAAACTCGATACTAATCCATCGATTACTTCTGAAACCTTCTTAATTTCTTCTGAAAAAAATACAAATTCCTTCATACATAACCTTCCTATCACCATAATCCTTAACAACCCTACGCAACAACCGTTTCTTATCTTCCAAGGTTTCTCTTCGATCTACAGTTTGCTTTCGTACTTTTAACTCAAAGTCTACTTCATCCTCCAGCAAATGATCGAAAACCGGCAATAAATACTGTCCACTCATTTTGAAAACTCTCAATCAATCAGAGCAAGCAAATCTTGATTTCAATTTCAATGTTCAAACGTTATTAAATTGAAATTTGTAGCGTGAAATGTAAACTCACCTATGTGGAAAAAAAAATAGAAAAATAAAGTAACCTAAGAGAAGAAATAACAAACTTAACCTAAAAAAACTTCAATTAAACTTAACTCTTAAGAAAAAAACCAATTCACATTCAATCATTCAATTCAATTCAAACCATGTACCAGAAAAAAAATCAATTCATAACTTAAGCTAGAAGAAAAAATTCAATGTAATCCCTAAAACTAAAAGTTGAACTTTGAGAAAAGTAAAATAAGTTCGATTTAAAATTCAAATAAGACTGAAAAATGTTGTTTTTTGTTCATGTACTGATGAAAGAAATGTAACTCAATGAAAACGTTTTTGCTTTAGGTGTAAAACCGGTCAAAACAAACGTTTCGATCAATTTTGC
>JASCZW010007505.1:0-50131 GCA_034211315.2 Aedes japonicus | reverse complement strand
ACTCTGTTTACTGGTGCGCACATGGAAGGAACTCTCTCCTTTTTGGGTTTGTTTTGATTCGCACCGACTGACGCACACTAGCGGAACTATCAAAACTTTCTCTTCATATCTTTCATTCTAGCCAAAAACATTGTTGTTCACTCTTGGTGCCTCATGGTGATGAGCGAACATCTCCTTCTACATCATAATCGTTACTCCTCGCACGGAGAATATATAACATAACAATTAATGTATGTGAAACCATAAATGGTGGTAACCATTAATTATACTGGTGGGGACCAGTATCGCATCGCTTCACGGTGTTTCTCTCCGAGGTCTCTACGTTGGAGACGACGAGATAAACTTTAGTGATCGTCAGTCGGTGCTAATCAAAACAAACCCAAAAAAGGAGAGAGTTCCTCTCCCATGTGCGCACCAGTAAACAGAGTGCACACAATAGATCGCTAGAATAACTATACAAGCCACAGTGGTACATGAGCGTCTTCCAACCGGACATTTTTGCCTATTGAAGTGGCGGACTTAGTCCGTGCTCCTTCAACCTACCCCGCAGTGGGATGTTAGGCAAAAATGTCGTTGGTTCGAGTGCCACTGTACACATGCCCTTTTCGCTCAATTTTCCTAAAAACATCTGTCATATTTCCGAGCCTGCCGCACACTAGCGGAACTATCAAAAACTTTCTCCTCATATCTT
Organism: Aedes japonicus; assembly: GCA_034211315.2. NCBI lineage: Eukaryota > Metazoa > Arthropoda > Insecta > Diptera > Culicidae > Aedes > Aedes japonicus. Next base: position 49,440 of record JASCZW010007505.1, on the reverse strand, counting down.
TCATTCTAGCCAAAAAACATTGTTGTTCACTCTTGGTGCCTCATGGTGATGAGCGAACATCTCCTTCTACATCATAATCGTTACTCCTCGCACGGAGAATATATAACATAACAATTAATGTATGTTAATCTAGTTTTCGGGAAATAATTGAAATCCACATCGCACATTTATTAGAGGTTTATCATGCGCGGTATAGTTATCAATGAATTCAGGTCAAGTTCCAGGTGGTTGCTGCATATTGAACTGGAACGTGAATAAGAAAAAGTCGAGTTGAAAATGAATATGTCGAGGATTTAGAATCTATTGGCAGAAATTATTGAGCTTGGGTAAATAAATAGGGCTCACAAAGACCGAACTATGATAATCGACGACGATGAGTTCGACCATCCATTACGTCGGATAAAGGACTCAACTTAACAAGTCTGATAAGTCTGTGGTGATAATTTGGTAGTTCCAAACTTTACCGCCAAAGCCAGTATAACCCGCTTCAGGCTATTCATTCACGACTGAAGCGTCTGGTCCTTGTGCACTGCTATAGTTCGGAGCTATTTTGCTGGTGAACATTAAAGTGTCCCAAAAAAATCTTTTTTCATTCTAACTTTTTAGTTTCAATTCTTAGGAAAAAACAATCTTTAGGCAAAGTGAAGAGAAAAATATGACACAAGTTTTTGCTGAACTAAGTGTAAAGGGCGATACGGTCAAAATTTGGTCAATTTCAACTTGACGTATTTCTTTCAATTTTGCATTTAAAAAACCTGAACACCCCTCATTTTGAAGTGTGTGTGTGTAGAATGTTGCTCCTATTTTGATTTTGGAATTCACTCTTCAGTTGTCAAAATGCCGTCCAAGCAAGAAGAGCAGCGTATCAAAATTTTGCTCGCGCATCGCGAAAATCCGAGCTACTCGCACGCAAAGTTGGCAAAATCGCAAAAAGTTGCCAAATCAACCGTTACAAATGTAATTAAAGTGTTTGGGGAACGTTTGTCGACAGCCAGGAAGTCTGGATCGGGGGGAAATCGAAAACCGGAAGCCGCTGAGACGACAAAGAGAGTTGCCGGTAGTTTCAAGCGAAACCCTAACCTATCTCTCCGAGATGCCACAAATAAGCTGGGTGTATCGTCTACAACCGTGCATCGAGCCAAAAACGAGCCGGACTATCGACTTACAAGAAGGTAGTGACTCCAAATCGCGATGATAAACAAAATACGACGGCCAAGCGCGATCCCGGAGGCTGTACACGACGATGCTGACGAAGTTTGACTGCGTGGTAATGGACGACGAAACCTACGTCAAAGCCGACTACAAGCAGCTTCCGGGACAGGAGTTTTATACGGCAAAAGGAAGGGGAAAGGTAGCAGATATTTTCAAGCACACGAAACTGTCAAAGTTCGCAAAGAAATATCTGGTTTGGCAAGCCATCTGTGCCTGTGGCTTGAAAAGCAGCATTTTCATAGCTTCCGGGACTATTAACCAAGAAATTTACGTGAAAGAGTGTTTGAATAAACGTCTGCTGCCTTTCCTGAAGAAACACGGTTGTTCCGTACTGTTTTGGCCGGATTTGGCATCTTGCCATTACGGTTAAAAGGCCATGGAGTGGTACGCCGCCAACAACGTGCAGGTGGTTCCCAAGGACAAGAACCCTCCCAACACGCCAGAGCTCCGCCCAATTGAGAAATACTGGGCTATTGTCAAGCGGAACCTAAAGAAGACCAAAAAACTGCTAAGGACGAGCAGCAGTTCAAGGCAAACTGGCTTTCTGCGGCGAAGAAGGTGGACAAGGTGGCTGTACAAAATCTGATGGCAGGGGTCAAGCGTAAGGCCCGGCAATTCGGATTTGGAAAAGCGGAAGCCTAACTGAATATTTTCCTGAATTTTATATTAATTGAACTTGAAAAAGAAATTTAATTTGATTTTTTAAATAAACGATTTCACCGATTTACACGCGTTTTCCCTTGACCAAATTTTGACCGTATCACCCTTTATCAGTATATTTAATTAATCATAAGTTAGGGCTAATTTTAACGATAAACATGTCCGATTTTAAGCAGTCCCCGCTCGTGTGACCCAGAAGTACCCGGGATCATTTATATAGCATTTTGTTCCTTGATACCCATCAAAACAAGAATTTGATGATTTTCTGGCCAGTTCTCGCTTAAACAATCGTAAGGGGGAAAAAAAAACGCATTTTTTTATACATTAATTGTTATGTTATATATTCTCCGTGCGAGGAGTAACGATTATGATGTAGAAGGAGATGTTCGCTCATCACCATGAGGCACCAAGAGTGAACAACAATGTTTTTGGCTAGAATTGAAAGATATGAAGAGAAAGTTTTGATAGTTCCGCTAGTGTGCGGCAGGCTTGGAAACTATAGCAGATGTTTTAGGAAAATTGAGCGAAAAGGGCATGTGTACAGTGGTACTCGAACCAACGACATTTTTTGCCTAACATCCCACTGCGGGAAGGTTAAAGCACGGACTAAGTCCGCCACTTCAACAGGCAAAAATGTCCGGTTGGAAGACGCTCATGTACCACTGTGGCTTGTATAGTTATTCTAGCGATCTATTGTGTGCACTCTGTTTACTGATGCGCACATGGGAGAGGAACTCTCTCCTTTTTTGGGTTTGTTTTGATTCGCACCGACTGACGATCACTAAAGTTTTTCTCGTCGTCTCAAACGTAGCATTTTTTAGTTAAAATTACTCGTAACTTTTGAATCACAAGCAGTATTAAAAACTTTGTTTGGCAAAACAGTGCGCTATGGCGTTTTATGTTTTGTTCAAAGATAACTAAATCCTAAAATGAGAAACAAAAAAGTTGTTATAAAAAAACTCGTTCTTTAGAGACACCCTGATATAAAGTAGAAAAATAGCTCTATCATGGTCGAATGAAGAGATAGAAAAATTAGGTCTTTCGCAAAGTTGCTTGAAATTATATTCTCTCCAAACTTGCTTTTGACATCACCCTTCTATTGTGTTTCATTTAAACGTTAGCAACAGCTTTGGAACTACCAAGTTTGGAACTATCAAATTATCACCACAAGATGGACAACTTGTTCAGTTACAACTTTGTAGAAGACACCATGATTCGGCAAGGTAACCCTTAGGAGTTATTTAGTTCGCCGTGAAAAAGGCTTTTCCGATCACGGTGGCGGTGGTGTAGTGGTAAGCGTGACTTCTATTTGGCACCCCAGTGGATCTGGGTTCAATCCAAGTCGAGGTCGGTGGTTTTTCTGTGGCGGAAAAATCTGGACACGTCTTCCTTCGGAACGGAAGTAAAGCCGTTGGCCCCGGCTCATGTGTTGATGAGTCCGATATGTAGCGTCCAGGTGGTGGAGTCGTCTCCTTGGCGTCAGTGGATGTCACCACGTTGTGAGGAAATAGGCCGACGGAAAATAAACGAATAAAATAACATAAGGTTCACCTTTGGCGGTGTATGTCAAAGCGGTGTATGAAGGAGAAGAATAAACCATGAGCTGGCCCAACTCTTTGACGAACACAGTACGCCGAAAGTCACTAAGGCCGGGTACAATGGGCTGAACATATTGTAAGCACGCCGAATAACAATCTTGTAAATAACGAATTCGGCTAGGCCAAATGGAGCAAGGAATCTAACTCCAGACACTCCAGAAACCAGCAACCCTGAACCGGGTTTCGTGGCAAAACATTGTAATGCAGGTGTGGTCCTAATAGGACGTTTGACCAGCTTATATAAAGGGTGTCCCACGTCAAATAGTATCACGGCAAAAACGCTGTAGAAACTTACCCATTTGTTGTTTTCTCTTAAAAATTTGGGAAGAAGTAGTTTAGAGCGTTTCTTACCCTTCTTACACTAAAAGAAGGGTATTAAGATCGCTTGAAAACTCGACTTTTTATCCGAGGGCCGACTGTCATATACAATTCAACTCAGCTCGACGAACTGAGCACATGTCTGTGTGTATGTATGTGTTTGTGTGTATGTATGTATATGTGTATGTTTGTATATGTGAATGTGTGTATGTGTGTGTATGTGTGTAAGTGTGCGTGTGCGTTACAAATAATGTCACATCGGTTTCTCAGTCATTTGTGAACCGATTTTAGTTCGGTTGACGGCAAATGAAAGCTACAATATTTCCATAGAACCGAAGACTACTTTAAAAAGAAAACTGGCAGCTCTTCACGTTTCCCATTTAAATGTCAACCGTTACTGCGTGCAGCTCCTATATCTAGCAAAGGTAGAATCTCAGTATATATGTGTTAATAATTCTCTTAAAAAAAAAGTGGTGTGCATGCGACATCATGTCAGTGAAACATAACAACAATAACAAAAAAATCATCTGTCGTCAAAGTGTTTTGCTGTGTGTTAATACTTTTTGGTTAGAAAAAGTAGTAAAAATCTTGCCAAATGTATCGTACTCCTTCGCATCGCAGCAACACGATTAATTCTGAGCATGGTCGCAGTAAGCCAACGAATGTAAATAGCTGTTACGAATTGTCAACAACTCAGCCTGAATAAAACATACCAATTGGCCATTCGAGAAGAACAGTATACATCGCCAGCTCCGTGATTTGGATGCATCCCGTACTAGTTTTGATTACAACACCACTGTGTCTAGAGGAACCAACATGCTGACACCATTTACTGGATGGAGAACTTTGCCCCGTTTGAAAACCGATGCTTTAAAAGTTGATTGCCGTTGAGAAGAAGTCATCACCTTGTTTGATTTTGTTGCTTTCTTCTGGGGTTCAGATTGATCAGCTGGTGCGGGTGCATCTATAGATTTCTTCTTGGGTCTTCTTCGAGACTTAGAAAACGTTGCCAATAAATATCAAAGCAAAATATTATACTCATTATTTGTAAAAAATAGGGAAAGTGCTCTAATGTGGGTCTATGGATCTAGAATCCGGCCTATCGTTCAAAGTTGCATGCTTTTTCTTCATATTGATATGTCAGTGAGATAATACTACTGTATATTTTTGATTTTCAGGGTAAAAATAGTTAATTAGTATTTACTTCAAATTTTAAGCATAGGCGGAATCATAGATCCATAGACCCACATAGAAGCACCTTCCCTATACCCTGAATTTTTTAATTGTAATCGAGTTGACAGTAGATTTCAGCTTTGTTTTTATTTTCTATGTTTTGTTCTTCGAGTGTGGGTGTCAGCATTCCACATACACTGAACTGTTTGTAGTCCACCTCGAATGTTTTATTCCAATTTCAAATCAATCTGATTCTCTGAAATGTGAAATAGGACTACTCGCTGGCTCAAGCGACATAAGACGAAAAAATATTGACAGCTGCTGTATCTTTTTATGTGCGTGTACTGATGAACTGACACGCACACATACGTGGAAGTAGTTCTACCTTTTCTCGAGGATGGCGTTGCGGTAACTCTCGCCTGGCTTTTGGCAAAGTTGCCAGTCTTCTTTATATAGTAGTCTTCGATAGAACGCTATTGTTTATTTTTCATTCGGACATTTCGTTACGAAGATATGAACTAAACAGTACTTTTACGGCCTATTATAATACTAATCAAACAGTTTAGTCTCCGATTACATATTGAGCTATTTTGGTACCGAATTTAGGTTTGTAGGTCCAAATCAAATTATTCAATCATTAAATAACTGGTCAAAATTTCATTATGATTAGATAATTCGTCATGGAGATATGGCCAAAACAATACCTGAGAGCACATAATTGTGAAATTAAGATATACTCGTTGCTGTTCATAACCGAACAAGATCACTCACACCAATCGATGCCACATGCATTCTAAAGGGCGAACACGAAATTATTGCGACACATTCAACAGGGCATAACTTTTTTACCATTGGGTAAAAATCAACCAAATTTTGCACACTTTCTCATTGATGTGTATTGTTTACATGCTGTCAAACTCGAAGTCGTGTTTTTCGATTCAACGAAAATGGAGGTGAACCAACGCGAGTCGAGAGAACAAATTCTTTCCAAACACCTGGAATTTCCTGACCTGTCGCACCGGCAGTTGGGAAAAATGTTGAACATTCACCATTCAACCGTCTCCAGAGTGTTGAAGCGGTTCCAGGAGCGGTTGACGTTGGACCACGGCAAAGGAGCTGGAAGAAAACCGGGATGGGAGAACAAAAAGACGGAGGGAAAGGTGAAGCGGATGATTAAAGCAAATCCCATCGTCTCAAGCCGTGATTTGGCTAAAAAGATCGGCATGTCGCAGAGCTACGTCCAGAATGAAAAGAAGAGAACTGGACTACATACATACAAGGTACAGAACTTCACAAACCGCAATGAGTGGCAACAATCGACGGCTAAAACTCGGGCCCGGAAAGTGTACACCCAGATACTGACGAAGCCTCATTGTCGCATCATGAAAGATGAGATTTACGTCAATGCGGACTTCCGGTAGCTTCCGGGGCTACTGTTCTTCATCATCCAGCATGAAGTTTGATATTCCAGAGGAAGAAAGGAAGCAAACACTTTCAAAGTTGGCAAAGAAATACATGATTTGACAAGTGGTTTGGCAAGCGGAGTACGTCGTTCGTGACTACCGGGACAGTCAACGGGAAGATCTTCCTCAAGGAGTGTCTACAGAAGCGTCTGCTTCCTCTGTAGAAGCAACACGACGGCCCAACGATCTTCTGGCCGAATCTATTCACTATTCAAATGTTATCCTGGAGTGGTACGAAGTCAACGGGGTAACTTTCGTATCCAAGGACATGAACCCCCCAACGCACTGGAACTTAGACTCATCAAAAAATACAAGGCTATCATGAATCAGGCACTACGGAAGCATCCCAAGGAGGTAAAATCTGAGGAGGACATGAAGAAAAAGTGGGTTTCCGTACATAAGAAGCTTCAGCCAGATGTTGTACAGAAACTAATGAATGCAGTTGGTCGTAAGGTGCAAGCTTACGGCAATGTTTTTGAATTTGAATAAAAGAAATATGCCAAAAGCCTATTAATGGGATATTTTTTATTGTGTGAAAGTTTTAAAAGGATCGGTAAACTAGATAATTTGCTACAGCTGTTTTTCCGTCATGCAATCATTCCATTATCATTTCTCAGAGTTTATTTTTTCATTAAAAATGAAAATATTTTTGGAGATTGTTTTCAAATTCATGTAAAATTTTGAAAACCATGATTCAAACGTGGATTTCACGATTTTCCATTAAACTGAAACGTTTATCAGATATAACAAAGTTTCTTAACGAAGTAACAAGCTTTAGTTCGAGTGGGATGATTCTTTCGATAACTGTACACACGTTCAGTTCACCATCCTATCTACTGAATCCACCTCTTGAACTTATCCTCAAGCACAACTCGATGCCACTGCACTATGATCCAGATCACGAATTTACGAGGAAACATGCTCCCAGCGCCTAAACTTGAAACTTTACAGCAAAGTAATGTTCTACATTATGGTTTGTATTATTAAGGCCCATTTTTTGATGTTGATTAAAATTAGGGTGGTCTCCATTTTCACGGAAATACAAAAACTAACTTTTTATTTGCAGAAATAGACGTTTACATTCTTTGGCAAAATTGTAGCGCAGAAAATTTTATGGAATTTTTATCAAGAAATTTTTTGTACCTTGAAAATTGATCGATTCAGAGCAATTTTTCTCATCAACTTAGAGTGTACCATGAAAAAATGATTTTTTTGCCCTTACTTTTTATTTCAATTCCCACCGTAAAGTTGTGTTTGGACGAGTTTTAGAACTTTTCAAGACGCGTACTTTGGTATACAAATTTTGCCGCTAGCTTCAATAAATCAATAGTTATTAAGTTTTTCTTAAAAAAATACGCCCTTTTAAATGTGGATTTTCATGATTGGGGCAAATACAAAAAAAATTAAAGACGTCATTTGGAAGGACAATTTATATTGTTTAACATATGTGAAAACTAGAGATATGTTATTTCTGTATCTTGAGAAAATTACATTTTAATCTGGAATGGTTTAAGAAGGAAACCGATTTAGAGCAAGTTTTCCCTCGTCAACATAGGGTGAGCCATAAAAAAGTTTTTCTGTCCTTACTTTTTATTTCAATTTTCATCGTCAAGTTGTTTTCGGACGAGTTGTAGAACTTTTAAAGGCGCGTATTTTGATGTATTTAATTTGCCGTTAGCTTCAATCAATCAATAGTTATAGAAGCTTTTCTTCTTAAACTATTCCAGATTAAAATGTAATTTTCTCAAGATACAGAAATAACATATCTCTAGTTTTCATATATGTTGAACAATATAAATTGTCCTTCCAAATGACGTCTTTAATTTTTTTTTGTATTTGCCCCAATCATGAAAATCCACATTTAAAAAGGGCGTATTTTTTAAGAAAAACTTCAATAACTATTGATTTATTGAAGCTAGCGGCAAATTTGTATACCAAAGTACGCGTCTTAAAAAGTTCTAAAACTCGTCCAAACACATCATTACGGTGGGAATTGAAATAAAAAAGTAAGGGCAAAAAAATCATTTTTTTTATGGTACACCCTAAGTTGATGAGAAAAAATTGCTCTAAATCGGTCAATTTTTAAGGTACAAAAAATTTCTTAATAAAATTCCATGAAATTTTTGCGCTACAATTTTGTCAAAAATGTAAACGTCTATTTCTGCAAATAAAAAAGTTAGTTTTTGTATTTCCATGAAAATGGGGACCACCCTAATTTTTATCAACATCAAAAATGGGCCTTAATAATACAAACCATATTGTAGAACATTACTTTGCTGTAAAGTTTCAAGTTTAGGCGCTGGGAGCATGTTTCTCGTAAATTCGTGATCTGGACCATAGTGACTGTAATCGTTATACTTCCAAATTGTGAAATGATAAAAGTTGAAATGTAAGCAATATCTTCGTTCTGCTTCTGATTCAGAAATACCAAAACAGCACCAGAAAATGGAAAGAAGAGTCTATGTAGCTGTAATCCAAGAAACCAGAAGGCAATAAATTGTGATATTTTTTTTCGCAAATCCAGGCCTGTTATCATCTCTTATCGTTTTATTTTTGTTTCTTTGTTCAATGTTCCTCTACTTACATCGAACAGAAGACTGCGGTGGGTGTCGATATTTCCCCGAAGCGGTTGTGGATCTCAGCGGAAATGGAATCTTTTGTTTTTACGTGATGACTACCAGAGAAACACATAAACTTTGGTTGCCATCATCGATGCCTAGGGGAGAATCGGTCGGTCGGTGCCAAATAAGATACAAGTACCTACCTCTGAGCTAGATCACGTCAAATTGTGAAAAGAGAAGCGAACTAGGAAGCTCTATTTGTCTAACTTTATTTGAATAAAGTTGCCTGAATGGGAGTGGGGCAAGGAGCATGGCTTGTACGTCCCTAAGCAAATGTACGGTTTTGCCATTTTTATATCTTTGCAAGGTTGAATGACTGAGTTTCCACATTATTGTAGTTATTATCATCAAGACAGGCATCTCTAGTTTTACCTACAGGATAGGACGCAAGTATACAGATCGCAATACAGTATTTAAGAATATTGTAACCGTTAAGTCAAAACAGTTAAAACTAACCCTCTTGCTTGGTCAATCAGCAATTAAAATGTCCATAAACATTGCAGCTTTTGAATATTCCATGAGACAAAACTGTCGATTTTGTATACTGATGCCCGTCACTGTACTTGTAAGTGTAATTTTGTCCGAATGAAGCAGAAGGGAGGAAGATGGAAGAAGTTGCAAATGGACCGGAAGGTTGTTATTTTCGGCATTGCGTCTGGCGAGGAAAGTGAGCGGGAAAAGGTAAATAAGACACGCAGGAGGAATTGAAAGAGGATAGTTAACAAGCGGAAAATGATATAGAATCCACAAAGGGGCTGGCTTTTATTACCTATGGGTATTACAATAAAAAGAAATTTATAAGCAACAGTAAAGTGATTAATGTGTGAGAGGCCATACAACTTTACGGTTAGTAGACCGGAGAGGAACTTATAATATATTACTATTGAAAGTTATAAAAATCTAAGGTAATTTAAAAATTACATTGCATTGCAACCAAATACTAGCTTTTGATTTATGAGTGCACCTATACTTTCTAGCATGAGCATGAGCATGAGCATGATTGACCGCCCACGGATGCAATTCCGTTATTGCCAGATCAGCAGTATTTACACAAAGAACCAACAGATGATGTTTGGGACTAACATACATCTTCAATGTATAAAAACTGGTGACCCATTATAAAGCAATACCGGCGCCGGCCGTGCCCGAATGCTGGTCAAGTAGGGAATGGGAAGGAATGTGTTGACATGATACTCGCTTTGGAGGAAGCCGAGAAATCCTCTGCACTTCCACGAGAAATCACTGGGTTGTTGGATAGTTGGGGAAAGGTTAGCAGCAAGGTTCGTTTTGGTTAACGATGCGCTGAATACATACTTTCAGCACTTTCCGCCAGAAGCAATGGGCAGCTCCAATGTGACTGAAAAGAGACAAGCATAACGAAAAACAAAACAAAACAGAATAGACAAAATAAAATCAAACAGGATATTGGATATTGTCTTCAAATTTTGGTAGAAATAAACTATTTGTTGCTTTGTAAACCAGCTCTCCGCGATTACCTAGATCTCACGATGTAACCTTGTCTCGGCAAAGAACCCCACTGAGCCCCCGGCACGACCATGTTAACATTTAAGTACAGTTTGCATTGGCAGCACTGCACGGTATTCTCTGGTGCTATCCTGAACCGATCAATCAATACCAGCGACACTCATTCCTGAGCATATGTACACGTATCACACTAACACTCCCATAACACTATCAAAACGAGCCATCGCCACCGTCTCCTTTTCGCTCAGACACATTAAATTTTATTTCCTGAAAGTTTGAAGAAAATTCGACTAAAAATTAATTTAAAAAATGGCGACCATTTCTGTGTGTCTCATTTTTTCGAGAACAGTTTGGGATGTACCAAGAAGTTCAAGTAAATTCAGAATGGATAATTATATATGCCTACGAATGCTTTCAAGTACTAACATTTATGTAATAAAGCAGCTTTAATCATTTTTCCGTGAAACTCAACAATTTTCCATCCGAACAACATTTTAAACCATCTACAAATATCTATTGAGACATCTGTTTAATTTTAAACCTTTTTTACAATGAATACTACTTTGAATAAACAGACAGTGTAATTGAGAAACTAGGAAAATCCCAATCACAATCGTTCTACTTATACGCTCAAAAAAGTTTTTATTTTTAAATAGTGTTTTTAAAAAAAGTGAAAGTGAGAGAGTGTAAGCAAATTTCAACATATTCAGTCGTACTACGATTTTAGCGCGCTTCCAAATATCGACTTTGTACACTACCCGCTTAACCCACCTAAACCAACAGCCCCTACCCCAATATCGTCCTCTTAATGTATCTTCCAACTCATGTTCAGATATTTCTTACAACATTAGAAATCATTTGGCTTCAAATTGCTTCTTTACTGACTACCATTGAATATAAGACACGGATATTAGAGCTACTCTGAAAAAAAAAAATTGTTGTTGATCATTGTTTGTTGGTAGATCAAGTTACTAAATTCGCAGAGATTGTTAATTTATTACATGTTAGTTGTGTCCCTTACATCTTATGTCTTTCAAAACGGATAGGATTGCCTTTTTCTTTTCCAGTCTATTTTTATTGTATGTCTAGTTTGGCCAGATGCAGTTGCCCGATGTCTAGACTTGCGGTGGGCAAAGCAAGACCACTTTCACTTTCCTATCTTTCCAAATTTTTCGTCCAAGCTCACATATGACAGCTTATCTTTTTCCAAATGGATTATTTGATTACGTTTGTTAACAGATATGGCTTTTTTAGCGGAAATCAACGAAAACTCGATTTTCCTACAGTGATAACGTTGGTGGTTAAGTCAAGTATGCAATCAGAGGTAGTGCATGTCTACTACATGTCTGGATTCGAAGCTGCCTTCCATGTTACTACTGAACGACAACGGAGAGGGAAGTGTTAGTTGTAAGAAATGGAAACGTTAAATACCACAAAGTCAACATTAGGAAAACATGTGCACACTTTCTGATGATTCCTTATAAATATAAAATTTTACGCTCGTGTATGCAAGTCTCAGGGCAGCTTTTTTCTTTGTTCGGGGCATAAACCACTGCGATCAGTAATTTGATCTATTGTAGTATATCCGTATCCTTGGTTTAGTGTATGTCAAGTTACTTTATCACTATTGAGAAATGATGAAGTAGTCGGGGTTGTTACAGTTGTCATTGTTTGTTTTGATGGCTATGAATTGATTTTTTTAAAGTTTCCGTTTTTGAAACACTTTGTGAGTGAGAGCACTCTTCAAAGACCCGTTTATCAGTCAAAACCGGAGTCATTGCAAACAAAACAAACAATGACTCTGATACTGATCCTGCTTAAGAACACTAGCCCTAACCACTGCAAACTATAGAACATCAAATAGAAAATGAGAATTCACATAAATGAAGACCAACCATGTTTTTTTTCAATCAGTTCGTTTATTTGTTAGGCTCAGGCGTGTATAGCACTTTACGGAGCCGATATTCAATATTGTTGTTTTATAAAATTTAATTTTTCGATATTAGTAAAAGTGGGATGCCAATTACTCGTGGCTTGCTCGCGGTTAATGGGTCACATTATCGTTTTGAAAGGGCTAGGAAGGTAACTCATTTAAGCCATTAATAACTGCTTTTGGCTGCGACATCTACCTAATCCTCGATTCCTGTAGTCCCTTTCAGGAACTAAGCCGCAGATGGGCGACCACAGCTTGCTGGGCAGGTACAAGTAGCACGGAAACAAACGGATAGTATAACTGGGACACAATGGTAAGGAATTTACTAGAGTGGAAGAAAGGGGGGTGATGACGTTACACTCTTAGATCATACAAACAAAAGAATTCGTAAATCGCTTGCATGTAGGGAAGACCACGCATTCCCAACACATCTCTTACCTCTCGGAAGGGCTGTCTACCTCGGGCCACTAGGGTATCCAATAGTCGTGCTCTGGAGGCATCATTATCCGGGCAATGCTAAACTGCCTGAGCGATGTCTTCATAACCGGTCTTCATAATCCGCACCTACATTAATTGCTATCGACGAGGTTAACTTTGTAGAGATGTGCGTCTAGCGAGTAGTGGTTGAACATAAGTCTTGACATCACACTAATGCAACCGCGACTTACATCCAGACCTTTGAACCACGATTTCGACGAAACATTTGGAATAATGGAATGTAACCACCGCCCAAGAGAATTACTTGTCCAATCGTTTTGCCAACTTTGAGGAGAACTCTGACGAACTAATGGGAAAAATTCATCATGTGAAATTTTTCTTTCAAAAATATCGCCTTCTTGTGCGCCCACCTTTGCTAGAGAATCCGCCTTCTCATTGCCTGGAATTGAGCAATGTGAGGGGACTCATACAAAGGTAATCCTAAATGATCTTTCGACCAACGCACACATCTGCTCCCTTATTTTTGAAAGAAAGTAAGATGAGTGCCTCACTGTTTTCATCGATTGCATGGCCTCAATAGAACTGAGACTATCTGAGAAGATGAAATAATGGTCTATGGGCATGTCGGAAACTATCCCCAAGGTGAAATTTATTGCTGACAGCTCAGCAACATATATGGAACAAGGTTCCTAAAGATTCCGGAAGGCAAATGGGTATTCATTGTAAACACCGAAATCAGTAGATCTACCAATTCGCGACCCATCAGTGAAATTTCTTCTAATGCAATTGACATGTTGGTACTTTTCAATAAAAATATGGGGAATTAAAATAGGTCGAAGTTGATCTGGAACTGCTTGAATAGCCTGTTTCATGGAGAGATCATAATCAATAGAGGAACTGCGATAAAGGAAGCGGAGAATAAGGGAAGCGGGAACACTAGGAGAATAAGGGAAGCGGGAACACTAGGAGAATTATAGCATGGAAGACTAATATCGGATGACAAATAGTTAATATAGATTCGCAAGAATCTAGACTGGGTATTCAATTCGAGCATTTATTCGAAGTTTTCAATCACAAGGTTGTTACTGATTCCACACTTGATGAGTATTCTAAATGAGAGCTCCCAGAAGCGGTCAATCCAAGTATTGTCGCTTTTCACAAGTCATAACATGTAATAATGACTATTAAAGCGTGTCCACAGTAAATTTGCATCACTTTCAATAATGGGTGAGATGACCTCAGCGTGTATTGTTTACATTGCGTGAGTTTCATTATGAAATGTGTCGTAGTTTCGAAAATGCAGTCGAAGGAACAGCAAGTGCCCGAGAACATTTTGCACACGCACCTCGATAACCCACTTCTTTCGCACCAAGCCATCGGAAAGATGTTGAAAATTCACCAGTTTACAGTGTCTCGTATCATAAAACGTTTCCGGGGAACGTTTAACTGTCGATCGGAAGAAGGTGAGTGGTAGAAAAAGTGTTCCGTACTGTGTGAAGGATCACAAGCGAGTGGTTGTTAGTGCACCTATACTTTCTACAGTGAGGAGAAGTAATTGCGACAGTCAAAAACTAAGGAAAGTTGTAGAATTTCGAAGGCTTTAATCGTTGTCCGTAATGAATCGGATTTTATTTCACCTTCACAAATCGATGGAAAATCTTTAAATTCATCCCGTAAAATAATACTTCATATAATTTTCATAGTAAACTATTAAAAAGACAAAAATAATAGTTGCTGTCTTGCCATAGCGTTTTGCATGCAAAACTCACTACATGCACACATAATTTGCTTAAGCTGAAACTAGAGGGAGTCCTTTTTCCATTTGATTTATAGGTTACGTTAATTATCGCTTCACGATTTTTAAGTCTAAAAATCACAAACAAAATAAAACAAACAATGCTCAAATTGCTAATCAATGGATGCTCCAGTGGAGCAAACAATTCTTGAAAATTTCACGCCTAAAGTTCTAATAAATAGTATTTGAAATTTTTGCTCAGAAAACTTCGAAGTTAAAGGGACTTGATCCCATATGTCCTTAATGCAGATGTGAGAACGAAGATCCAAACGTGCAGCAGCGTACATAAAAAGGGGTGCACATTCGTGAACAGCCTCACTCGTTTGTTACTTCTAGAGCTAAAATGATGGCGAGACAATCTGTAATAGGTAGCTAACGGTAGCAAAACAGCTGGATGTTAGGTAGTCCAACAGCCGGTGGCTACGCAGCCAGTGCTAAGCAGCCAGTGCTAAGCAGCCACTGCAGTGGCTAAGCAGCCAGTAGCTAAGCAGCAAAGTGACCGGAGCCATCGGTTGATTGGCTGCCTGTCTAGAAGGCCCAACGACTAGGCAGCCCACGGTGGAATTGCAGCCAGACGGGAACGAGCAAGGATGAGAAGTGATGTAAACTACTGTCAAATTTAGGCCAGTTGACAGCCATCGGGTGTTTAGAAGCTGGTTGCTAAGAAGTTGTGGAAACATAGAGGCGAAGAGTGAAATAACTTGCTTACAAAGAAAGCTTACATTCAATAGCGGACAATGCTAACCATCTAAACTCCACTCGCTTCAGAAAACATAATTACATATAATGTAATGTACAGCAAAAAATCAAAAAATCCACATCACGGGAAACCTTTTCTATATACGAACAATAGAATTTCCTGAATTTTTGGAGAATTTCTGAGCATCCTGTTAATTACAAAGCCCCTTGTTCTTACCTTGCTACCCTGTGGTGGCCTATTTCTGTAGTAGGTTGACGTATGTTGGGAGTAATCGTCTAAATGTATGCAGAGAGATCATTTTTTCAGTTTATTACCGCTACATGGTGATTCAAGTTTTTAACTTCAAGTCTTAGAGTATCAAATAAAATTCAACGTTGTAGAACATCAGACAGAGTATTCGAAAAAGTAATTAGCTATTTATTAAAATCTGATTGATGATGGTAAAGGACTAACACATTATACTTGTGTTCTTAATTATCTACTTCGATAACGTATGCATTAAAAAACCCAACATATTTAGTAAGAAAATGAGAAAAAAAAAACTACAAAAAAATCTATCGGTAACAGAAGCCACGGGCTTAGAGTATTTGCTTTGGCCGGGACCACCAACCTCTCAGCACAAGCCGTAGAACTATTGACCCCCGAGAGAAGATTCAGCTTCACCTGCATAAATAACTATATCCAGTGGACATGAAGTGCCTTACGATGCCTAACTTCTTCGTTCCAGAGTGAAGCTGGGAGTATGAAAAACCATCGAACGTAGTTGCATAACGGTTTTCGGCATGGTTGCTGTAAATCAACAGATAATGCTGTCAATTTTTTTCTGTAAACAACAGGGTTACTGTGATTAGCGCTGCGTAGGTGCATTCACCACCAGATGCACGGAAACAAACTAGTTCACAAAAACGGTGAAAACAACTCATGATAATTATCTAATCTATCTGACTCATGATAATTATGTAATTAAAGCTGGCGCAGCTTTACTTGGAATGGCATCCGTTGCATAATCATCGTCTTCCTTTCAATAATGACGATATTCGCGATGCTCTCACCGCAGTCAATGCATCGAAAGGCCCCTGCCCTGATCACATTTCACCTGTCTTCATCAAACAGTGTGCGAAGTCGCTGCCTGTTCCCGTCGCAGTGATTTTCAACCGATCTCTAACCGAAGGAGTGTTTCCTGACGCTTGGAAGCTGCCATTAATCACTTCTATCCACAAGGCTGGAAATACACACAGCGTTGAGAACTACCGACCGATATCAATCCACAACTGCCTTGCGAATGTTGCGAACCCTGTTGTGCAGTCAGTGATCTCTGAGCATCAACATGGCTTCGCCAAAAAGCGGTCAACGACATCGAAACTCATGACTTACTCCGGTACTGTGATCAACAAACTCGACAAGCGATGTCAGCTCGACGCCATTTACATTAATTATCTAGTGGCTTCAGTCGTATTTGTCTTCATGAAAAGCTTTTGATGATGTGCACGCTGTATTGTGCTTTAGTTCGTAGTGTGCTGGAATACGGAGTGCAAAACTGGGCTCCGTACCACGCCGTTCTTATTGCACGCATCGAAAACATCCAGAAGCGCCGCCTTCCCTGGAACGATCCAATCAATCTGCCGCCATATGAAGATCGATGTGCGCTGCTAAATATTGAACCGTTATCGAGTTGTCGAGTGATGCTTCAACGGCTGTTTGTCTTCGACGTGGTCATGTGAAACATCGATTGTAGCAGCATTCTTGAGAATGTTGGGTTATATGCACCAGTTCTTCAGCTCCGGAATCGTCAACTGCTGTGAATTTCTGACCACCGTACTCTTTATGGACGAAATAACCCGTTATACCTGGTACACACATACAACGTACAGCGTTGTACGAACTGTCAAATACTTTAATCCAGTACCGAAAAACACGTACTAGACTAAAGGAGTACAACGCTGTATATTGTATGTCTGTCCCAGGCATTAGATTCATGTTGTAGGTTGTTCAATCAAGTGTGTGACTCTTTTGATTTTAGCATTAGTAAATTAGTAAATAAGAATAGAATTAAAGCATTTTTGTGGTCAGTCTGTGGGAGGTCCTTGTGTGCTAAACTGGCGTGTTTTGTTTTTGCTTCGTCGTTTTCAAGAACAAACATCAAACCATTATTCGTAATTTAACTTTAACTAACAGTGAAATCATTAAATATAGGCGTGTTTTGGGAAAGACGTAGTGAATACAATCGATTCCCTCCCGAAATGTGTGAGTGTTTTTGGCTTTTTGTTCTGCTCCCCCGCACCCGGAAGAAGAGTTACATCAGCTTTGTTTTGTTTATTAGTAGTAGTATTGTAGCATCCGGCCATAAGTTTGAGTGTTTGTCCGCTTTGCGCGAGTGAATCGATAATTATTTGCAGTTTTGAAGATCGTTATAGAGTCGCCTCATAGCGGGCGGGGATTTGATATTGGCAGTGTGGAGTGAAAAAAAGAAGACCAGTGCATGTAGCAAACGGCCATTTGCTTGTCAGTAGCAGCAAACGAAGACGATGCGCATGCGTGCGTGAAAGGCTGCCACATAATTTCAGAGGCGTTCACCACGTAGTTGTGTAGGTTGCATATCTAACGGGCGGTTTGACAACGTCAATTTTTGCGCTTATCTTGTCACGAGTGCATGAAGCTAATTACGAATCAACGTGCCTGGTTTGGAAATTTAACATTTCCAAATCTGGAAGTGTGTTGCAGTGCCCTTATCCAAATGATATCGGTAATGTTTACATGCGGGGCTTATTATATGTGGAAGTAACCTCGGAATGGGCGTGACTCTCCAGTTATTCTGAAATGGGTTGCTGGATCAGCAGTAGAGCTATCACTTTCTAGCTCTCGGATTAAAGCTGCTTTCAATGATCACTTGAGGGATTGTTGTAAACAGATTTCTTCCATAATACCATTGCCGGCCAATGAGTGTTAGATTTTACAGTCTGTGCGAGGTCCTTGTCGAAGATGTTCTGTTTAAATGAATGATATCATGAGCCTAGTTCATTTTCACATTAAGAAAATATACCATGATTTGGACTTCTGACATAACGATTCTTGCTCGAGTAAAACATGCAAACCGTTACGAATTATTCTTCTGAGAGGGAATCATGAATCAAAATTGCTAAGATCAGTGGAATGAATGCGCATCACAATACATTTTATTCAGCATATAATTCTAATCACGAATTGGTTCAGCAAAGTACATTGTTGCTCAACGGTTATACATTAGATATGCTTAATTTTTTGGTGGATTTTCATTACCATTTTTAGAAATAGGGAAATTGAGAAGGAAATTTCGTACCAAATTCTTACCAAGCCCAGGCAGTAAAAGGCGACCTCTCGCAACTCTGCAGAAGAGCTCCAAATCATCTTTCCGTACTCTTCGGCAGTGGCTTTGCCGTGACTGACGATTATTATGTTGGAATAGTCGGTCAAGCATCGTTTCAAAATCCACTTCTGGAACCTCATTTCCCTGAAGTGGATTATAGAGCTTCTGGTCATCGTAAATTTCCGATGCTACTGCAGGCAGCAGAGGTCCAATCAAAGTTACATATTCGATTTGATCCATACTGATGCAAATTTTAAAATTTGGAAAAATTGAAAGAAAAAAAACAACGAGCACTAAATCATAAAATGTCGGCCACATACAATATATTCTTTCATATTCTTTCTTATTCATTTTTCTCACTTACCGGTACTTTAGTGAACACAGGATGGCGACGCAACACACGAAAATTTTCTTTTCCATGCGGAACAGGAACTTCTGGATACAAATCACCTATCGGACGGCACGAAAGCAGGCACAGAGTTGATGAAAAATGATTAATTGTTTGATAATTCATGAAAATAAACTCTTTTTTTTCTAATTTTCCCAAATCTATCTCCGAACGCGAACGACGCTTTAACATGATTGATTACGTTTTGACAGATACGTGTAACGCTAGCAGTGATCATGATTTCTGATAAAAATGGTTGCGCTGAATAATGATATTTTGGTCTTACACTCATAATTCATTGTTGTTCCCGAAGGGAAACCAAATTTTTACAGCAACTGATTAATTTTCAGCAACGTTTAAAACTATAATTTATTTATATTCCATTATAAAAATTCTTACTAAATAACATATGCTAGTACTTACAAGAAGTGGTTTCTTCTTCCACTATTACCACTTCTACAATTCCAATCGAAATACAGACGATATTGGGTACCGCTACCCTATTAGTAGACCATATGCAGGTGCTATTAAATTCACAATTTAAGTTTAGCCTATCATTCTACTCTTTCTCTACATTTGTATACTTGCAGGATAACTGGCTTTGCGGACCTTCATTTACTCCCGTTTACGGGGATTTTTTCCGTTATTCTCGGTGTATTCTCCTACAAATTGGCGACTGCGGGGCGAATTGTTATGTTTAGTATTTTGTTTTGATTTGTACACTAATTCATGTTATTTTTATTTGGTGCTTACCCACGAAATCCTACTGGATACAGAAAAAAAAGTTCTGGCCTTTTTTCTAAATCCATCGAAAATTGCAATTTCAAAAAATATATTGTTATATTTCAATTTATTGTTGATTCCATGGCATTTCCAAACATAAAAATATATTATTCATATGTTTTAAAACCAAAAAAAAAGTGTTCCATCATGCCTAACAGTGTTCCATCACAAACATGACGCCATAAACACAAAACATCAAAAAACTGTTTCACTTTACGATTTGTTTGGAAATGCTTTTGGATCATAAAAATACACCAAAAATGCTACACACTCAGATTATTTTACAGAAATCTGTTAGCAGAACAAATGGAATCTGTTGTTGGAACACTTTTGAACATTGAGACCTGGAAAAGCTAAATCGAATGAGTGTATTCACTCCAAAAGCAAATGAAAATTGAAGAATAGTAAAAAAATGAGGTTAACACTTGTCAGCGCGATAGTGTTGTTGCTGTGAATGTCAAAAGTGGCGCTGTTCCATCTTACAAACCGTTCTATCTTACAAGCCTTTCTTCTAAAGAAAGAATTGTTTCTAAGTGACTCCAAGTTAGCAGAACAAATAGAATCTGTTGTTGGAAAATCTATGAGCCTTTTTAGAGCCTTAAAAAAGTAAATATTTCGGGCCTTACAGAAAAGGATCAAAATACAGAGAACAGACAGAGACAGTCTCAAACACTGTTTTCCCAATTTACTATGTAAATTTTTAAAAGCAAACTGTAGGAAAGACTACGCCGCCTAGTCTAAGTTTCACCAAACTAAAATTGACAGACTATCTAATCTTGAGGCGTGCAAGTGGGGCCATCAACATACGAATCACCAAAACTAACGGTAACCAGCGTTGATTTTAAAATGGCAGTTTCAGAAATTTACACACGGGGGGCACTCCAGCTTGGATGTCTGTTTTCTGTGATCAAACGTTTGACCAAAAGCACGCCATCATGCCCCTGTCAGACAGGTGAAAACATCAATGTTGCACGGCCAGCGATTTTAATTCAATTACACGCTCAAAACAGCCTCTCTTTCATTTGTATCGCCGTCTCTTTTTTCTCACGGAAAAGTTACTCAATATTCGTTAAAAGTGGAACAACTCATAATTTGAGTTGTTCCACTTTTTACGAAAATTGAGTAACTTTTCCGTGAGAAAAAAAGGGACGGTGATACAAATGAAAGAGAGGCTGTTTTGAGCGTGTAGTGTAATTTTAGACTTGCTTTCGTCAGAAGTGGAGTTACTCAAATTTAAGTAAATTTAGCTGGGATTGACACGTCGACAAATGAAAAACATCGTCTCAATTCAGATGGATGTTTTTGATTTGCCGACTTGTCAATCCCAGTACATTTACTCAAATTTGAGTGACTCCACTCATGAAGAAAGTGAGTCAAAAACTACTCAAAACTGAGTTAAAATGGAGCCCTTGTGCTCAATAACAAACGAGCTCAGAGAGAAATGAGAGTGTGTATTTGTTAGCTCTTTCTCTCCTCTTTCTGTTAGATTTTTTGTTGTTTATACTTGCTCAGCTTTGCTTAAATTGCTGTCAAAACAAGAAGCATTTCACAAGCGTGTTGTACAGTTCTAAGTGAAAAGTATACGATACAACATTATAAATCAAAAAAAATTCCGGCTCCGATTGTTTACCCATATCCTAAAGCAAGGTCGAAGGCCAGACAAAATTATTGATGCAAAAGGACTTCGCGCTCCTCCTCGTGCTTTCAACAACAAGGATTCACAGAGCCAACGGGATACAAAAAAAGAATTCAACTGTTTTCACCAGTAAAACATTGACCAGAGTCGGAATAAAGTGTCGAAAGAATACAAGAGCCCCGTAATGGATAAGAAACAGATTTTGATGCTAAAATCTCAATGCCGCTGGTTAGCAAATAAATATTCCGGAAAATGTTTTGTTTTGGACGACGAATGAACTTCCCTCTTTCGAAGACGTACATTCCCGGAAACGATCGATACTATTCCATGAATAGTTCTACTGAATCTCTGTACAAAAACAATAAGTACATACGTATGTATGTATGTGAGGTAGCTACCAGCCCTCCCAAGACCTAGTCTCTGAACAAAAAATATAGGTTCTCACATAAGATTGAACGGAACGTGATGCTGTAAAATGCCATTTCCGAGAGAGGTACAGTATGCGTCAGAAAATTTTGAGACTCCCACTAATACTATCTTACCACTCAAGCCGTTCAACCTAGTTTTACAAAATTTTGTTCCAGGTGTCAGTCATTGTTTACAAACAGATTAGTGTATTTGAATTTGTTCGGATTAAGGAAGATTTTGCGAAAAATGTACGACAAGAACGAAATTCTCAGATTACTTCGCGCCCAGAATTCAGTTTCGGATATCATGGCTCTTGTCAAATGTTCAAGAGCTACTGTATTTCGAGTCAAGGCATCAATTGGACTCCCAACAGTACCAAGAAAACCTGTAAGTGGTCGGAAGCGATCTGTGAGAACTCCAGCATTGATACAGTCCATTAAGATGAAAGTTACTCGTAATCCGGTTCGGCGCATGAGAAAAATGGCAAAGCAGGCTAATGTATCAGAAGCAACGGTAAGAAGAGTGGTGAAATATGACTTAAAAGGAAAATCCAGAGCTCGAGTTAAAAGACACCTGATTACTGATAGAATTAAAGCAGCTAGAGTGGAGCGCAGCAAGAAACTGCTTAGTGAACTGAAGAAGAAGTCCGTCGTCATTCTGTTCACGGACGAGAAGCTGTTTACTGTCGACAGCGTGTCCAACAGTCGCACCAACCGGTATATAAGTTCGAAGAAAGCATCTGATGTACCTGAGAACATCAAATTCACGTTTCGGGCCAAGCATCCAGCAGGGGTGATGGTGTTCGGATTGGTTGCTTCCGATGGCAAAATAATGGACCCTTTTTTTTATCCAAGAAGGCCTGAAAGTGAACACACATGTGTACTTAGGAATCCTTAAGAATCATGTTTTGCCTTGGATTACATCTACCTACGGCAAGGATGCGAATATTGTGTTCCAGCAAGAGCCCCTGCCCACACGTCAAAGAAAACACAAATGTGGTTGAAGGACAACATGCCCCAATTCTGGTCGAAAGAGATGTGGCCACCTAGCTCGCCTGACTTAAATCCTCTGGATTTCAGTGTATGGGCGAACATTGAAGCACGTGTATGTGAACATCCTCACTCGAACTTGAACTCTCTACGGACCTCCATAACAAAGCATTGGAGAGAAATTTCATCTGACTATATTGTCAAGGTCTGCAAAAGCTTCAGGCGTCGTCTGGAAGCGGTCATAAATGCAAATGGCGGACATATTGAGTGAAAATGAAGCATAATCTTCAACAATCATTTTATGTTAATACAGCCTATGTTTAAAGTTGATAATAAAGATACTAAGCTCGAATGAAATTAAAAATGTTTGAGTCTCATTATTTTCTGACGCATACTGTATTTGTAAGAAACAGTACAACCCCTCGGGTTTGGCCATCAATAAAGATGTGTACCAGAACGAATGTTTGAAGGAAATGTTGATCCCACTTCTACGAAAACATCATGCAGATGTACGAAACGTGTTTTGTCCGGATAAAGCGTCATCGCATAACACAAAAAGCACAATCATTCCTGACTATAAATTCGTACCCATAAGCCACATCCCAACAAATCTTTCTCAGTTTCGCCCGAATGAATATTTTATGAACTTCTGCTGTGATATACCTGAAGACCCACGAATTTTAACACTTCATTGTAAGAATCAAGAGATGCATTCGCATAGTTGACATGAAGGAAAACACTCCAGTTCCGACATCAAATAAAAACTTCGCCAAAGAACCCCTTGTCAAATGGTCAAATGATCACTACACACTTAGATTTTTTTTACAGAAATCTGTAAAGTTTTACCGAAGTCTCAACAGCTGAACGTTCGGTAATCTGATTTAACGGATTTCGATAAAATTTGCCGAAATCCGTAAAATTGGATTACCGAACGTTCAGCTGTTGCGAACTCGGTAAAACTTTACAGATTTCTGTAAAATAATCTGAGTATGTAAGGCGGCATCTCGAAAACGACCACTGTTTACCGAAAGTTCAAGAGCGGATCAAGTTGTTGACAGATGAACGCGTCAAAAGTACGTAGGCTATGATCGATAGTTCTACGCATATATGTGTAAGCGAATCAAAAGTGTTGCTAGTTTATTTTCAATAAAATCCTTATCAGCTCTAAAACTAAATCTAAAACTATGTCGTAAATTAACAAACAAGCAAAACTAAAACTTAATCGAATTATTTATTAGATAGCAGATGACAGAATAAATCTACAGATTAACAAAAGTTCACTATTTCTTCAACAGTTTCCACTTGTAATGTACATCTAACTGAGATGGGAGAATGATGTGGTTTAAATTGTGGTGAGATGGAACAGCTTTTAAGCTGCCTGGGAAAATATTCGGTTGCTATTGGTTTTATTATAGGGTCGAATCTTATCTCTGATGCTTAAAGAGTATTTACGATTTTAATTACTTGCGAAACGGCTATAAAAGGATCAATTATAGTTTTTTTTTGCCGTAAGGCCACAGTAGAGGTGACCGGGAAATCGCGGAAAAGGAACAGTACAATTCGATACTAAATACACTGGCTATAAAGTCTAAGCTGATTAGTTCAAATATATAATGTAAAACTAAAGAAGATTTAAATTCCGAAAGAGCCAATCAGCTGTTGACTGTACCCATGGCTGCCCTCCTCTACAGTATTTTCGATCTGGTATGACTACTTATCATGAACGAGTACACAGGTAGCCCTGCAGGCAGCCGACATTCATGTTTTATTCAGCGCGTAATTAAAGCATGTCTCTTTTCACCTCGGTTGAGCATACGAGCCATATTCACCGCTTGCTTAACTAAAGCCGAAGAAAATTCGCATTTTCCCTTTTCAAAGAAGTATGACAGTTTCAATGAAAATTTCATCTCGAGATTTCACCAAAGCAAAAGGCGCTAAACGATGCGTTACGGAAAATTTGCAATCATCATTTTCGTTTCCGTGCCAACCGCAACGGCCCCCTAAAAATTCACCACTTTAGCTCTGACTGTCGAAGTGCAGCTGTTACTGTAAAAAAGTTTATTAAAATATATGAAAACTTTCAACTTCTATATGACAAGTTCAAAATGATACCGCTCCTCTAGCAGAACACGTCTTCTCTCGCTGAAATTGAAGAAACGAGCCCGCGAATAGCAACTCTTTACCATCAAGTAAGGAATCGAGTGCAAAGTATGACGAACTAGCGGATTAAATTAAAACCCTCTGCTGTGCTGCGCGGAGGCTCCAGACCGCTCGAAGGAAAATATGACACGAGGACAATCCGGACTCGAGCAGATTTCATCGGAAAGTTTCCATTTATATGATCCTCATTGCTTCAACCACCCACACACCTCAGTCAGCGGTAAGGCAGCAGCATCGCCCTTTGGGCACGGAACTGAAGAAAACTTCAAATTCGCATCTTTCATTTGATGGGTTTTTTATGAAATTATTTTCCAACGACAAAGTTTTCCGAGTGATGCGCACACATAGACACACTTACAAATCCAATGAACATAAACCGAACCGAAAGTTTGGAGGGAAAGTTTATCATTTGCTATGAAATTGAAAATCAAACTTTAATGAAATTTCAGATCTATCTGTTTGTGTTTATCTGATTTATTTCAAATAGATGAAGAATTGTACTATTTTTTTGTGTTGTTTTGTGTTTGATTTCAAAGGATGCCGAGTAATTCAGTTGTAACTATTTTGTGGTCGTACATACAACCCAAGCAACACCAATCAATCATAATTAGTTGCAGCTACTTGATTGTGACTTATTTATGTCACATTAAAGTTGATGTTACTGATTTGCAACAAGTGCTTCCCAAGCACAAAACATAACACGAGAAAAACTCGCTGATCGCACGTGTTTTACCTACCGTATTCTGCCGGTCATCGTGATTAGGTGCCCTTTGGACTTGGTACGTGTGTAGTCATACGTGTGTCGTTTTTCACATCTTGCACGAAAGTTTTGGTTACATTCAGTTTCTTCGCCATACTCTAATTGAACTGGTGGGTTCCTCTGAACTACCCGCTTGTGATCCTTAACACTATACGGAGATCCATTTTTCCACTTTTTTTCTTACCGATCGATGGTCAAACGTTTGTGATACCGATTTAGAACACGAGACACCGTAGAATGCTACCCCCCCCTTCCTAGACTAACTGTCTAGCATCGTTAGTTTTTGATTTCTCGCGGCGCACACTGGGGCAAAAACTTCATTGTAAAACACAACGTTTGAGTTAAATCAAAACTTATTCTGTTTGATCAGTTCTTGTCAAAACTTGTCCAAACGCTGTTCTTTTCTCTCGATTCCAGCAAGAAACGCCTTCGAAGACGTCATTGAGCAAAGCTGCCAAAATTCTGCTTTCACTTTGTGAGCAACTGCAGCGCTCAGTTAGTCTTTATCTACGTACGTTTCCAGACACAGTTCCAGACGCTTTTAAGCTATATCCGTGAAGTGACTTATAACATCATGGTCAATACAGGTGACGTAACGCGTTAAAGGGTATGTCAAACAGGCTTAACAATTTTCTCTATAGCAGCTCTAAGGAGTCCCGTCAAATCGTCAAAAAAACGGAGCTATAGGAAACTAGGTATAGTATTCCCTGAGAAACGACTCGACCATTGCGGAAGATTTGATTACAAACATTTAGTTTTGGTACCCGCATCTTACCGTCTACCGCATCAGCCACAACAACGATCACTTTTAATCGAAATACCGACGAAAAGCTTCATTTGAAATTCGGTTGACTCTAAGGTGACTGGCACAGCAGGTTTCTGCCCACTGCAGTGACACATATTTGTCTTTTATACAAATGGTGTGAGATTTTATGGTATTTTATAAACGACAACAATATTACCACCCCAGGTTGGCAGAACTCGTGTAGCACATAAAAAGAAAATATTGTTAAAAACTTGCAAAGACAATTTTTTCACTAAAATTTTCAATAACACATACAAACAGGGCTGGTAGCGGAGTTATGGATAAATAATAGTGACTTTAGAGACTAAAATAATAAAAATAGTGACCAAATAGTGACTAAAAAGTGATTTCCAAATTTGAGTATTTTTTTCGAATCTTTTATACATTTGTTATAAAAGGACAGTAAAAATTAACTAAGTGATCACCCCCGTTTGCAAAAATGAATAATTCTGCGACGCAGTGCCACTTGTTGGGTTTTTATTGTAAAGAAGCGACGTAATAAAGCGATTTTTCAACTCTCCACGACCTTTTGCACTTGGTCCGCAGCTCGTTTTTTTGCGGAGACGGGTCTATACGCACGGTTGAAAAACTTTCCAGCATGGTCTGTGCTAGAATTACTTTTGACATATCTTGCTTCCTTTTTTGAGCCGTTGCCATATAAAGATGTTTTCACTACCTTAATCAACTCAGGGTATTTAGGCTCACCTATAGGTGTTTTCTTAGTAAAAACTGGTTCAAATACTCCTCACTTCTGTACTCTGTATTCAAGGTCAGCACCTAGCATTTTAACAAGTTCGATTCGTCAATAGTTCTGAATCGGAAGTAACTTGGCGATTTTCACAACATACTTGGAGCTTTCACTGGATCCATCGACTGGCAGGTTGAGGCATTTGCAATATTTTATAAACGAGTTTTGCAAACCAGACTTCTGACGTAAGAATACGTCTTTATATTCCATATTTGGGTTCAATTTAGAATGAAAATTCGCATTGCGACCTCACGAAAAGTGGTCAAGCTTAGAGCATTAATATCTCAGTCACATTTTACAAAAGAATCTTTTACACCAATCGACCGGAAATATTGTTAACTTTGGACCACATACTATTGAAAAATTCATAAATTTTAAACCTTGCCTTAAAAAGTATTTTAACTCCTTCCGGCCTAAGGGGTCATATATGACCCCAAAAGGATAATATCTTTATACAATCACACTTCAGCAAATTTGTTTTCCATCAATTCTTCTATGTTTTTAACAATATTGACTGAAAAGAGTGGAAGGCCAACATACTCAATGCAACAATCTTGGGATATTCTAGGTACTCCAAACTGTCCTTAAGTTCAAAACATAAGATCTACTGTTTTAACAGATGTTTTTTGAGCTACACATGGTGACCATCTATATTCAAACAAATTCAATGAATCTTTTGGAAGGTCAACAATCCTTATTTTATAGCTTCGTGATCCTCTAGGTAATCTTACCCATCCTGGAGTTCATAACTTGAAATATACGGTTGTAACTTTTTTGGTAGTTAAGTCGCGTATTCAAGTTAAAGAAGATAATCTTGGGATGGTCTAGCTGATCCAAACTAGCGTTCAGAACATAAGATTTACGGTTGTAATAGTAAATTTAAGACAATAAAAAGTTACAATAAATATTCAAACATATTCAATTAGTATTCTTAAAGTCAACAAACATTATAAAGCAGTATGACATGTTCTAGGTCATTCAAACTATCTTTGAGAATATAGAACCTACAGTTTTAACAAAAGTTTTCTGGACTACGCAAAGGTACGATGTGTATTGAAACATATTCAACAGGAACAACAGACATTATGAGGTGATCTTCGGATGTTCTAGTTTAGTCTAGTCTAGTTTTGCTAACCTAGCCAAACTTTCTTAGAATTTTAAACTTAAAATCTTCAGCTGAAGATTTTAAGTTTTGAATTGTGGCTTAAAGTCTACAGCTTTTTGGACTAAACAAAGTTTTGGGAGGTCAAATGATATTATGAGATATCTTGAGTTCAGATCTTAAGATATATAGTAGTAACCGTAGATTTTTGGGCAATACAGAGCTACGATAAATATTCAAACATAATCAATGAATATTCTGAAACGCCCGCAGACATCATAGGATAAACTTGCTAGTTTAAGTTCATTGAAACTGTCCTTCAAAATTTAAGGTCTACAATTGTAATATAAGCTTTGTTGGCTATACAAAGTTAAGTTAATTTGTTTGGCATAGAACATACCAAGATTATTTCATAATGTTAGTTGATCTTCCAGGACATTCATTGAATATGTTTTAAATACATATCAGAGCATACCATAGCGGATAAAGCAACTGTTACAATAGTACATCTTAAGTTCTGATCTCCTGGGAAGTTTGCACGACCCAGCACATCTAAAAAAAATATTCCAACTTTTTTCAACCATTTCTATGTTATTGATCAACAAATCAATCAGAATTCACCAAATTGCTTGAATAAAATAGGCCTGAAAGGGCAGGTAGCAAGTTCTCAATATTGTAGAAAATGTCCTCTGGAAGTGAAGTATTCGCGGGCGACACATTGGGTTTACAAACTCGACCGACGATGGTTCGCACCAACCTTTCCAGATCAGCGTACATAAGATATATTGATGGTTCTTGTCTCAAGAAGAAACCTTAGAAAATATCATTGAAATAGATCAGTATGCTTATCAATAGCTTGTAAACTTTATCAAAAATTTTAAGATCAAATTCTACTTAACAAGTTTTACAACTTTGCCAGAAAATTATTCGGTTTAATAGCAGTCAAACAAAGTCAGTATAAACTTAAATAATTAATGAATAATGAATTTTTAAAATCTACTGTATCATAAACTAAGAATATTTGTCTCAGAAATTTCTTAGAAAAAATATAAAATTCTAGTCTCCGAGTTTTAATAGAACTTTAACATCATAATGCTTTTATAAACTGGTGCAATTGCACTGTATCCCGATTTCACCTATGACCGAATTGAGTTCGCTTGACTGTCGGGATATAAACAATCAAATCAAGAGTCAGAGTTACTAAGTGAGTAACCAAAAATAAGTCCTTCATCTGATTTATTATTCGTTCCCACTTTTCTCGACTATTTGGAAACCAAGAGAGTAGTCCACTTTTGAAAAACTGAATCTATCATAATATATTTGAAAAAAAGAAAGTTAAAAATGACTTGATTCTTTTATGTTATTTCTTCATTGAACTTTTTTTTTGTGTATTGGATAAACGTTTCCTCCTATCCCGTTCGATTCGTCATGAGGATCACTGGGTTTATATGTATAGAAATATGAAAAAAAAATATTATGAAATAGCTGGAACATTGTAAACATAATAAAAGATGATGTTATATGCTGTGACCGACCAGTTCATTCGAGGTAGAGGCGGGACAGCGTTCGCCAGGGCATCTAGTTTTTATTTCTCGACTTCTATGTAGTATGGCCAGATCGCTTAATTTGGTTGACTATTGTACAATAGGTATAAGTGGTTTTTTTTAACTTTTTACGATCGGCGGTGCGAAAATAGTGACTTTGGTGACCATTTTCCGAAAAATAGTGACTTTAGTGACTTTTGGATGCAAATAGTGACTTTATAGTGACTAGACTCACAATAGTGACCAAGTCACTGAAAAGTGACCCGCTACCAGCCCTGTACAAATGCGATGCTTCAGATATAAGGATCACCCAAGGAGGTCGTCAAGTAAAATAAAAACAAAAGTATTTCATGTGCGTAACCTCATCTGTCACAGCCGTTTGGTTAGATATTTTAATCGGTAAGTTTTAAAACAGACTGAACAAAGCCAGCATAAAATTATCCACAAGCCAATATACTTGTCTTGACATGCCAGCTAAAGTAACCGATGTTAAGGACTGCAGAACAAGGGTTTGCTCACAGAACCCTTACTTTCCCAATCAATTTTTTAAATGCCTTCCAGTTGACATTCAAGTCATCCATGGAGCACTGAGCTATCTTCTTCAGCAATGCTGGATTTTCAGAAAAACACTGTTTAATTCCGTTAATGAGATCTTTGGACCAAGTAGATGACCCAAATTATCGATTTGAAAGGCGTGAGCATGGTTCCTGCCATATGACAAAAATTCTCGATGGATTTTGAAATTCCCAACTTTTTCTCGCCTTTTTTCCGCAATTCCGGTTTTCTCTAATCTGTGGCCATCCTGTACTTGTCATCGCCAGCTGCCAATTCAAAACTGGCTGTACTACTCCTTTTATATCGTTCATTGCTGCATATGAGATCTCGCTCACTTACATTTGAAGTCTGTGCTAGTGAAAGACTTGGCATTTAGTAAATTTACTCTGCAAAACAAAATGTTAATACATCACCTATAACTGCGTCATTTTCAATAGTTTAATGTTGCAAAACAATAGTTTTTGACACAAAGAAATATGTCCGATCGATTGGTGCAAACATTTTGAAATTTTTTGGAGAAAAGACTGAAATATTAACGATCAAAACCTGACTGCTTTCCATGACGGTCACAATAGTATTTTTTTTACATTTTACCCCATAATAGAAAACAAAGACGTAGTCCTATGTCAAAATGTTGTAGTGATTACGAAGGAAAACAAACAGATTACAAAGCCAAGTCCTGGCAATTGTATAAATAGTTGAGCAGTATTTTCTGTTCATAAAAATGCTATCGAGGTTATGAAAAAAAAAAATTAGCTGATATATATAATTCAGGTAATTTAGAAAATTTCGACTGACCGAATTTTCTCGACCCACAATTTGAAAAATAAATCATTTCTATGCCAGAGAAGTTTCTCAATCATTACCTTATAGAACTAATTTCAGCGTCGGCGAAACCCTCGCTACAGTATTGCCAAATAACGTAAATAAGAAGATTACATCCCATTTGCACTAGGGGAAGCTAGACTAACGATGCTGAAATAATTGCAATCTGACCCCTATATGTACTCCGGAAATCGGGCCGCCTGTCCAAGCTATTCCGATCATCCCAATCATGTGCACCGGACAGCATACCGTTTTGATTTATGCTCGGAACTGTCTTTCCTAATTTCGAACCAACATATCGGTCGAATGCCTTTCTCACACGACCGACAACTCAATTTCGACTATCGCAATCACTTAACCATAGCCAACCAAGTACGTTGCTGACAGATCAAACGCAGAAGCATAGTTTAAATTCCCGGCTACCATCCGAATCGACTGACCAATGGAGGCAATAATTCAATTTGAACGATGTTGGTTAGTCGAAATCAAATTCCTCCGACAGGAGCAGCAGAACCTGAAACAGAGTGGCCGGAAGCACTGCGGTCACATCGCAAAAATGTGAGATTTTCTCTTTGATTAACTTTTTCCTTTTTGCGTGGGATTTTCTCCGGAATGATGGAAATGGTAAAGTTGGTTCCTTTTTTCCTAGAGTAAGGCGAGATAAGCTGGTTTATTTTCAGCATTGGCAAGATGTCTGCATCGGTAGAGAGCTCCATCACGATTGATTGGTGTCTTTGGAAGAAATGCTTCTTTCAATGAAAGGTATGGGTTCTAAACTACTGCTGAAAGCGATGGAAGTTTTCGCCTTTCCTTTCAGCTGGAAAGATAAGTTCAGTTTATAGTACCTATCTTACGGTAAGAAAGAAAAAGAATTCGTGTTACTTGGGTTCTTTCTAAAGCTAGTTCGATGGATGAATGTGGATTTGACTGGAAGCTGTTTTAAAAGGTATGCTGCTTTATAAAACTTTTGGACGATTTCAAGGTGACGAGAAGGTTAAAACATTTCGATTTGGTTTATTCTATCTACTTTACATATCTATTTCGAGAACATTTAATTGTCTAATATATGCTGATCGAAACCGTATTACCTTACCAAATCACACCAAAGGAATTGGACAAATCATATATAAAAGTTTAAAGGCAACGAACCGGAACAATAAGCAAAACACGGTGGCCAAACCCGAGCAAGCGAGTGGTTCTGGCAGTAGCTCATTAAACCAAGGTGGATGACGAGACATATATCAAAGGCGACACCAAACAGATGTCGGGATATGAGTTCTGCGTTTCCAAATCCAGGTTTGTCGTTCTTGAGATTGTCCGGAAGAAGGATTTGTTTGAAAATTGAGTATATCGTTCATATCGACCAGTAGATATAAACGGTCCCAATTTTCGGCGACATGAATCAGTCTATAATCACAGAATGAACTGTAGATCAGAGAGCAATTTTCGCATTCCTTAAGATAACCTTATTGAAATCCATCAATTGGACGAACTGCCATATGTCAATTGGACGTACTACCAAAACGGAGAAAAAAAAATCAAATCTTGTTTTTTTTTCATTACGGCAAATCTGAGAGATTCTCTCCGATCTCGCTCTCTTTCATTTGTTACAGTGCCATTATAAAACTTTCGGGGGATTCTTCAGTACAGATCGAAACACAACAGTGCTGGCTAGCATAATCTACAAATAATAGAATTAAAAAGTGAATGAAATATGAATGATAGAGAAAGTTATCAAAGAGAGTATCTCAATGCTAGATTCGCCCTAATAAAAAAAACCTTAGAAATGTGTGAGGGAGCGAATAAACGTAATCTGGACGTATCGGGCCGTAAATTGCGCAAAGAATTTCAAATGTCCCCTGCATCAATGAACAGGCTCCTCAGACATGCTCTTTTTTTTACTTAAATCATGTTTTATTTCGTTTCTTCCAACAATCACAGTTTAGTTTACATTTTAATTTCTTTTCTTCTCAGCGTCAAAAGCAAGCCAGGGTCAATAGAAGCAGCAATCTTTTGGTTCGGCATGGTGACAGCGAGATTTTATTTTCGGATGAAAAGCTCTTCCTCCTTCAGGACAGTCAGAATCAACAAAATGATCGTGTGTATGGCAAAAGCCTTGCCAACATTCCAAAAGATAAACTAGCTGTACAACGCTATCAGAAAATCATGGTACGGGGCGCCGTTTCACAGGAAAACGATTCACAGGAAAACTTCTTCTTCTTTTTATAGAACCTGACGTAAAAATCAACACTGAATATTACCACGAGCAGGTTTTGAAGAACCATCTGCTTCCTCATGATTCAACGCTGTATGGGAATACACCATATTGTTTCCTACAGGACTCAGCTCCAGCTCACAAGGCAAAGAAGACTCAAGCGTGGTGCACGGAAAATTTTCCCGATTTCATCACAAGCGAAGAATGGCCTGCATCTTCACCGGGTCTCAATCCACTTCACTACTTTGTTTGGGGTTATATGTTTCAACATATAGGTACTACGAAAGGGCTTACTTGAGATCGATTAAAGAAACATTTGGTTGATATTTGGGACCAAATTCCTCAGGAAATCGTGCCTACCAGCTGCGATGGGTTTACAAAGCGTTTGCGCAAAGTTATCAAAGAAATTAGCGAGAGATTCGCATTATCTTAATATGGTTTTATTTCTATAACATGTATCATTCAAATGAAAAATTAATATTGAGATTTGGTTGATCCCATTTTTTTCTAACTGTAATCCCAGTTTGTTTTAGTGACATCTATTGTGAGACACCCTGTATAAAAGAAAATGTATAGAATTTAAAATTTGCAAAAATTCGGCCGTGAATGTTATATTAAAAAAAACTTGAAATCAACAGATAGGCGATTACCGGTATCGACAAAATTGATTTGTATTAAATGTGCTAAAATTTTACCGAATAAAGTTTATTTGTATGATTAAAAATAAAAAAAAAACAAATTTTGTTTTTTCACTGTTAGGGTGACAAATCAACGATATTTTATCTTCATAAGATGGAAAATTATTCCTGGAAAAACTTTGCTGAAGAAACCATAGCAAAAAACACGTAGTTTTTGGGGTCAAAGCAATATCACATTTTATCGCCTTTCTTCGCCGAATGTTCTAGTCTCACCACCTCCTTTGCATCTAGTCTCACCATCAATATCAATAAGACTAAATCAGTCAATGTTAACACGAACAACTTTTCGGTAGCAAGGCAAACATAAGCATGAGCATGAGCACGATTGACCACCCAAGGTTGCTACTCCGTTATTGAAGGAAATGGTTTGGAATATGTTGACGTGATACTCGCTTTGACGGAGGCCGAGAAATCCTCTGCACTCCCACAAGAAGTCGCTGAGATGTTGGATAAATGATTAGTTTTGCAGCAGGCCTTTTGGTAAACGATCTGCTTTATTCAACTGACGACGGCAGCGAATAAGATATTTAACTATGTTCCCGGTTTATTGTCTGTACAGAGATGCACATTGAAGTTATTCAAATATTGGCACCGGTTTAAACCAACAGTAAGGATGCTGTTAGGGTCACTGATAAGTGTGGATGCTTCATTTAAATTGAATGTAAAAATATGTAAAACATCATGTTTGAGAACCGATTTACCCCATTAGTAAGGATGTTGGGGCCATTCACAAGTATGTGTAGTTTATTTCAGCAGAGCACATAAATACTTTAGAACATTAAAAAGTGTCACGTTTGATTACCATTTCAATAACTTTGAACTAACAAACTCAAGTACAATCCTAAACTTGTTTGTTCAAGTTTTGGAATACGAGCGGAAGAACAGATGTAATATAAAATGAGAAATTAGAAACACTCAAAAGTGTACCGATGAAATGTTAAAAATCATATGCATAAGCATCTCAAAACAGTGAGTCTAACACCTAATTAAGAAAGATGCAAAGAACTCCACGACTTCTCTCTCATGTATATTGAGTCTCTCTCTTCTCGCTCTCTCTCTCTCTCTCTCTCTCTCTCTCTCTCTCTCTCTCTCTCTCTCTCTCTCTCTCTCTCTTTCTCTCTCTCTCTCTCTATAATACACACTTGCACTATCAACAAAAATGAAGCCCCTCAGGAATCCTCAGCATATGCGGCTATTGTCTGTCATTCTTGTCACAGTTCCGGTGTTTGCACAGCAGCACACTTTATTCCGCAATTCACATTATCCCGGATCTTCATTCGGTATACCATTGATCATTTCATGACACCGAACATTACCGATATTGTCTGTGAGGACCACCCTAGCATCTCACCATCTCGACCGACCAGCAGTACGGCAGACGTGCCAATTGTTTTGGATATTCTCCACTGAAGGCCATCACAGCAGACTGTTGTTTCTGATTGGCTTTGTTCTGCTCATCGCTCGCCGCCGGCGAGTAACATCAACAAGGGAGAGCACTTTCCTTTTCGATCGTGCCTGTTGTTACATCATCGATGCAGCTGACCTTGCGATAGCTGACGGCCCTGCAAGTTTCAATAAATGCAAAACCTTCGCCACCTGCCGTATATATACTATTTTCTAAAAACAAAGCGTTTACCTATCATTATTTTGCTTATACCTATCTTACTATTATTTTATTTATACCTATCCTGAGTCAAAAACAAATGTTCTTAATATCTACCTCACTGTTTTTTCATCTATACCTAACCTACTTATTGTGTAGCAGCGGGTGCTCCGCTTCGTCGGGTTTGATGTCGTTTGGGTATTAAGTTGAAGAGCCATGTGTAACCGTTGCCTTGGTCTTTGTTTAGTAGATTTGTGTTCTGTTGTTTGTTTATTTCTAAGCTTTGTGCGACGTCTAATTTCCAGGGTGTAGATGTAGTCCGTAATATTGTGATATCATTCGTCGTTATGTCGTGATTTTCCATTCCGATTGTTGATTTGAAGTTATGTGAAATTCCTTTCTCGTTCTGTTTGCCAGCCTTGGTCACCTCCGCTAGATGCTCCTTGAACCTTGTTGCCAAGGTTCTCTTTGTTTGACCTGCACATATTTTGCGGCAGTGTTTACACTTGATTCTGTATACCCCTGCTCTGCCTAATGTGTATACTGAATCTTTGGTGGAGCCTAACATCGATGCTAATGAAAAAACTAAGTCGATGCCTACTAGAAAAAACTAAGTCTAAACCAAATTCCCTAAGTCGTGGTTTTAGCTTTTGTGTAATGTCTTTATCGAAGGGGACGGATACACGTTTCTAGGGTTCAGGTAAGTCTGAGAGGGTTGTTTGTGATTTCCTATGAAGATGTTTTTCCTTTTTGTTGATGATCGCTTGAATTGTCCTCTTTTCGTACCCATTGAGTCTGGCAGTTTCGAAGATATATGCTAATTCTTTGGCTTTTCCAGTTTTATTGAGAGGAAGGGTCAACATCCGGTGGATCATGTGGTGGAAAGTGGCCATTTTGTGCTGAGAAGAGTGGTTTGAAGTGACTCTTTGGGTGTTTGTGGGTTTTCTGAAGATTTCAAACTCTAAAGGAGATGGTGACAATGATTCTCTCACTACTAGAAGGTCGAGAAATGCAAGTTTTCCATCCTTTTCTATTTCATGAGTGAACTTAATGTCTTTGTGGAGATTGTTGATTTCTTGGAGAATTAGGGAGAGATCGTCTTTTTTCACTTCGGCGAATATGTCGTCGACGTATCTCCACCATAGAGTTGGGAGTAATCCTTTCGCTTTTAGGATTGTTTCCTTTTAATTGTTTATAGAATGATCCTCTGAAAGTGAAGTAGTTCTCTTCCATGCAAAGTCGAGTCAGCTTAAGATACATCCGCACCTTTTGCTTCCATGTTGTGTCATCCCCTTGTTTCAAAAGCCAATCTTCTAGAAGGTTAATTGCGTCCTTGATCGGTACGCTAGGGAAAAGGGCTGTGACGTCGAAAGATACCATTGCTTCATTGTCATTTATATGACCTGATGACTGTAGCTGTTGTACAAATTCCTGGGAGTTGCGAACTGAGCTTGTTGGGAATTGCTCGGAGATATCTTGAAATTCTTTTACTAGCCATTTTGCTAGCTTATGGGCTGGAGATCCTACAGATGAAAAAATCTCCCTCATTTCGTTTCCGGGTGTATGGACACCTACTGCTACACAATAAGTAGGTTAGGTATAGATGTAGGTAAACGCTTTGTATTTAGAAAATAGTATATATACGGCAGGTGGCGAAGGTTTTCTTTAAGTCGAGTTATTAGTACGAGACACTGAAGAAGTCTGCACATTGTAGACGAAATACGCGTATCTGTCGAAGATAAGCAAAGGTAGTCGGAATTAAATGGAGAATACTAATTTTTCTTCTAATTTCTAGTTACAGGTATTCCACTAAACAGCTCAAACCCTATAGGATACATTAGAGTTGTTGTTTGAACTAAAGAGTGTGTTTGCTGTTTAAGTGTAGTTTTCCTCTTACCAACCCAAGGAGGAATCCATTACCCAAGGCCAAGGAGCATCCTATCCAGTCCTCGAGCACCCTAATCATCCACCGAGCTACTTATCGGTACAGGTATCCTACATATATAATAGATACCGCGATACGACCGCTGCTGTTAGCAACCATACAATGATTTATCGAAGCTATAGATAAAGGGCGATACGGTCAAAATTTGGTCAATATCAACTTGACGTATTTCTTACAATTTTGCATTTAAAAAACCTGAACACCCCTCATTTTGAAGGTGTGTGTGTGTGTGTAGAATGTTGCTCCTATTTTGATTTTGGAATTCACTCTTCAGTTATCAAAATGCCGTCCAAGCAAGAAGAGCAGCGTATCAAAATTTTGCTCGCGCATCATGAAAATCCGAGCTACTCGCACGCAAAGTTGGCAAAATCGCTAAAAGTTGCCAAATCAACCGTTACAAATGTAATTAAAGTGTTTGGGGAACGTTTGTCGACAGCCAGGAAGTCTGGATCGGGGGGAAATCGAAAACCGGAAGCCGCTGAGACGACAAAAAGAGTTGCCGGTAGTTTCAAGCGAAACCCTAACCTATCTCTCCGAGATGCCGCAAATAAGCTGGGTGTATCGTCTACAACCGTGCATCGAGCCAAAAAACGAGCCGGACTATCGACTTACAAGAAGGTAGTGACTCCAAATCGCGATGATAAACAAAATACGACGGCCAAAGCGCGATCCCGGAGGCTGTACACGACGATGCTGACGAAGTTTGACTGCATGGTAATGGACGACGAAACCTACGTCAAAGCCGACTACAAGCAGCTTCCGGGACAGGAGTTTTATACGGCAAAAGGAAGGGGAAAGGTAGCAGATATTTTCAAGTACACGAAACTGTCAAAGTTCGCAAAGAAATATCTGGTTTGGCAAGCCATCTGTACCTGTGGCTTGAAAAGCAGCATTTTCATAGCTTCCGGGACTGTCAACCAAGAAATTTACGTGAAAGAGTGTTTGAATAAACGTCTGCTGCCTTTCCTGAAGAAACACGGTTGTTCCGTACTGTTTTGGCCGGATTTGGCATCTTGCCATTACGGTAAAAAGGCCATGGAGTGGTACGCCACCAACAACGTGCAGGTGGTTCCCAAGGACAAGAACCCTCCCAACACGCCAGAGCACCGCCCAATTGAGAAATACTGGGCTATTGTCAAGCGAAACCTAAAGAAGACAAAAAAAAACTTCTAAGGACGAGCAGCAGTTCAAGGTAAACTGGCTTTCTGCGGCGAAGAAGGTGGACAAGGTGGCTGTACAAAATCTGATGGCAGGGGTCAAGCGTAAGGCCCGGCAATTCGGATTTGGAAAAGGGGAAGCCTAACTGAATATTTTTCCTGAATTTTATACTAATTGAACTTGAAAAAGAAATTTAATTTGATTTTTTAAATAAACGATTTCACCGATTTACACGCGTTTTCCCTTGACCAAATTTTGACCGTATCACCCTTTAATGCGACACTGGGCACATAACCATTTTGTGCGACCCACTAAGTATTTGACAGCGAAAAATAAACACGTCCGCTCGCGGCCAAACATCTAACCTCTCGGTAGCAAGGCAAGCAGTGGAGATCGATAGTTTCCAATATCTTGGCATCCAGATAGCGTCAGACGGTGGAACATTGGTGCAGGCTGGGGCTGCTTTTGCAAATCTTAGAAGTTTTACGAATCTACGAAAAGAGGTCAAACGCACTGAAGTCCAAATTTTCAATTCAGACATGAAATCTACACAGATGAAAAGAAACACTGAATTTTATGCGTTATCTAATGCACATAAAGGGAATTCCAGATTTGACAGAAAATAATGGGATATTTCATGTAAATTTAAGCCAGATAACGCCTGAATCAAGCCTGTTGTATGAAAGATTGCAAACAATATCATTGTTTACGCTCCTTTGGCTTGGAAGTACACGAGGGGAAATATTACGCGCTTGTTAAAATTAATTATTTTTTTCTGTGTATGCTTCAATTCAGACATACGACAAAATACGCCA
The DNA here is from genome assembly GCA_034211315.2 of Aedes japonicus. NCBI lineage: Eukaryota > Metazoa > Arthropoda > Insecta > Diptera > Culicidae > Aedes > Aedes japonicus. The sequence continues at coordinate 9,564 of JASCZW010007505.1, read as the reverse complement.
GCGAGACGTGATGTGTATCAGTGGAGAACACTCAAAAGCTGCTAGTCTTCATCAACGGAGACCTTGGTATTCATGGCTGGTGGCCTACGAACTGGATTTCAAATGATGAGCTCCATGGATATCTATGCAACCATTAGGGTTTGAATGGAGACATAAGTGCGTAATCAACCATAAACTGTTCCGATAGTTATAAATACACTAATGATTAACCGTCAGTTCAAAATGCATGCAATATTCAATCAAATTTTGACTGCGTCCTTTTGTTAATATCCAAATTAAATTCATGTTGTCATTTTTTTTAAATTTTCGCCCGGAAGTTGCGTGCTCTTTTTCCCGAGCAAAGAAAACGGATTGTGCACAAACGGTGCACCGTCACTGGTCTGTCGATCAGAAAACTGGCTATGGAAGAAGGTGTGAGCATCGGAGCAGTTCAAATCGCATTACGGAAGTATCAACAACAGTGCTCTTTCGTAGATTCCCCGAGACGATTCCGCGGTGTCCCTACAATCGACATAAAGTTAAGGAACTAGTTCAAGAATGATCCTTCAGCATCAGTCCAAGATGTGGCTTAAAAGCTAAGTACTTCGGCTACTACTGTTATGCGTGACAAGGAGAGAATTTGTCTGCAGACTCGTCGGAAACAGAAGCAACCAAAACAAAGCACCAAACAGGCCAAATCTATTAAACCGAGGGCTCGAAAGCTGTACGACAAACTGCTGACCAAAAAAACGGGTTGTGTTATCATGGACGATGAAAACTACATCTAACTCGATTATAACACTCTGCCGGAACCACAAGTTTATACCTCACTAAAGGGAAAGGATGTTCCTGAACCAGTGAAAGCCATTTACACCAAAAAATTCGACAGGAAGGTAATGGTGTGGCAGGCCATATGCGGATGTGGAAAAATAATCCGTCCATTCATTACAGGGTGCGGCAGAAAATAATACTCAAACTTTAGTATTGGGTTAATTTGTGTAGCTAGTGACTAATTTCTGTCGAAAGTGTATTTGTTTATGTTTACTTTCAAGTGCTGCATTCAAACATTCTATTTGTTTTATTGCAAATTCGTCAAAATGTTCACGAAAGAAGTGATCACCAGTTTGTTGCTCGCCCAGAAGAAGCCGAAAGAGATTACCAAGGTGGTAGGGTGCCATTTGGCAACAGTTTACCGCATAAAAAAGTCCCTGCAGGATGGTCTTAAGCAACGGAAGCCGGGAAGCAGACTTTGCACGCACGCCGAACGTGATCAAATCAGTCCGTTCAAAAATGGCTCGCAACCCGGTGCGTTCCATAAGAAAACTTGCAAAGGAAGCCATATATCAAAGGAAGAATATATCAAGAGAAATCCATGCGGAGAATCATCAAAGAAGACCTGCATGCATCTTTCAGAGCCAGAGTGAAACGCACTTGATTACGGACCGGATCAAGGAACTACGAGTGACTCGTTCCAAAAGATTGCTTTCCTTGTAGAAGAAGCAAAAAATGATAATCCTATTCTCCGACGAAAAACTTTTCAGCATCGATGCTGTGGCCAACAGCCGCACGGACCGGTTCATTTCACCGCAGAAAATGGAGAACGTTCCGGAAAAAGTGAAATTCAAATTCCAAACCAAACATCCGGCTGGTGTCATGATGTTTGGCTTGGTGGCGTCCAACGGTTTGGAAATGCCACCTGTTTTCATTGATGCTGGAGTTAAAATCAATACCGAAGTGTATTTCGGAATTTTAAAGGACCAAGTGCTTCCCTGGGTGAAGACCAACTTCTCCGAGGACCAAAACGTTGTCCTACAGCATGATGGAGCGCCGTGTCACACGTCCAATCGAACCCAACAATGGTTGAACGAAACATGAAGTTTTGGCCGAAGGATTTGTGGCCCCCTAGCAGTCCAGATTTTAATCCGTTGGATTGCTCAATTTGGGCATATGTTGAAGCACGAGCCTGCAGAACATCACACCCTTGTGTGAAAACCCTTAAGTCAACCATAACACGCACATGGCAGTCAATGTCGGAGGACTACGCCCGAAAGGCATGCTCTGGCTTCCGGTGGATTCGAGGATGTTATTAATAAAAATGGAGGACACATTGAATAAATTTGTTTAAAAGGACTTTATAATGATGACTGCTCTCGAAAATGTTGATTTTATTGCTGAATTAGATGAAAATGGGATTTGAAAGATATAGAACAAATTTTCGCATTATTTTCTGCCGCTTCCTGTACGCCAGACATAATGAATAGTTAAATATAAGTGAATAGTTAAATATAACAGAAAAAAAAGGTTGCTTCCCTTGATCAAACTGCATAACAGCCTACAATGTGTTGGCCTGATCTTGCTTTCTGCCATTACTCTAAATATGCACTAGAGTGGTAAAAAAGGAACAATGACGTATATGTACCAAAGGAGATGAATTCACCAAACTGCCCAGTGATTTGTCCTATCGAAACTATCTGGGCTTTGACGAAGGCGACGCTGAAAAAACACATGCAACTAGCGTATAGTGTTGACAAATTTAAGAAAGATCAGCCAAAAGTTGTGAAAATTGTTGAAGAAAGCATTGGTATAAGCTTTTGGGTAGTGTAAAGGGAAAATTTAGTGAACTCTCATACCCTACGAAAAGTCAAGCAAATTGAAATGAGGATGGATAGAAAACACTGTTATTTCCTACGTCTGAGAATAAAATAATCAACAATCTTAGTATGGTCTTTTTAATTTGAGAAAGGGACTTGTGAGGGGTGACTTTGTGACTTTGGCTTGAGTCCTATGGAAGTTAACCACTACAAACTTTACATAACATGAAACTCACCAAAGCAAACCCGGGAAAGCCCATCAACACTGCAATTTGAGTTCATTGAAAAGCATGTAAATGTTTTTGAAAAAACGAGTGAATTAAAAGCGAGGCAAATTTTAACTCACAGTACAGCATCAGAAATAGCAAGTAGCACTCGACACTAAAGAAGTCTGTGAGTCACCGTTGAAATAAGCTTATCTGTCAAAAGATTTGCTAGTGGAATTTAAAGAAATTTGCTTGCGTTTACTATTGATAGTTCAAAAAAGTGTTCCAACTTCTTTTGAATATTACTTAATTAGAAGTAATTTTAACAAGTTAAGTATTAGTTTTTCAATAAAGAATGAAAAAAGTAGAAATCTCCAATTATTGTAATAATTTATTAATTATGAACATCAATACTTCACCATTTGAATTGTAAAATATCTCTGAAAATTTCTAGGTTTAACTCCACTAGTAACATTACATGAAAACTCATTAATAAGTTTATTTCTCACTGCTGAGAAGAGAAGTAAAGACAGTATTACGAAGGGAGGAAGAGCAAAATTTAATTAACAATAATTGATGACGCATCAGAAAGCAAATTATCGTCGCTGACTGACTTTGCCGTTTGGATCAATATCGTTCCATCATAATTGCAGTGCAGCTTTTTGCAGCGTTCGCTATTTATCGTCTGCCTAGCACCTCTCGGTCGCTAAACGCTGCCACCCAAAGCAAATCCGGCGACGCCGTCCGTCACCCACCAGCCACATGTCGGAGAGCTTACCGGGCAAGGTGCGTACACAGAACACACGGTAGAGGAATCCTACCGACAGCGTTCGAAATGTGGGAGGGGGTGGGAATTTATGATCCGGAACGTGCACTGCTGATGGTGACGTTATTAATTCCGTTTGCCTCCGTTAATTCAATCCGCACACAGAGCCAAACCGGAATCTACGGCACGCAAACAAGGAAGGATATAATTGAGAGCATCTAGGGTCACGCTCCTGGATTTGAGGGAATTAATTGGTGGAAATAATGAGCATTTTCTTCAAATCGATTTAGTTTGCTTCGTTTCCAATGTAGCACGGGATATGCTCTGAAAATTCGATCAATTTGAGTCCTATTAAACTTCTTCCAAAGAAGCTTTTAAGTAGAACCAAAATAAATACCACACTTTATTTAAATATTGAAATGCGGATAAGGTTAAAACTAATTTGCATAATATTCTAATGTTATACAAGCACTATTAAGTTCTCTTCGTTCCAACTGGAACATATTTTCGCAGGAAGGTATATACCTATGTGACATGAAGCATATTTTTTGGCACAGTAAGAAATTAGCATCATAACGTCGCTATCTTCTTGTTGCTTAAATTTCCCCTTCCCAATGCAGGCACAAATTTAAAATATTCCCTCTAAGTATAAGATCATGGCACTCGCCGGAGATGATGTCAGTTGCACTACCTAGTTCTCAACTGCTGCCGGAAAGTTCACCAAATCTGCATGGAAAACCGACCCGCAACTAGTAAAGCCGTTCAGTCATGCAGAAAGTGCTCCATCACGGTACACAAATTAAGCCTGCTGCTGCTGCACTCTCCAATTTTGCAGGAAAAATTTCCCCTGCGCCATCGTAATCATCGCCGGGTTGTGGTGGGTGGCAGAAAGTTTCCTTTCCCTCATAATTAATTTTCGTGGAAACATAATTATTACGCTTTCATGTTTTTTCGCTTGTTAAAGTGTTTGTTCGCGAGTTTTTGTTACTCTTGCTCTTTATATTCGGCTATTGCCGTACGGTTGGTCCTTGGGTGGAGTAAAACCCACAAACCATTCGACAGTAGGGGTCGCACGGAAAACTTGAAGGTTATTTGCTTGAATTTAACAATTTCACTGCATCTGATGACGTCTTTCCTAAAGCAGCCATGGTTTAAAATTATACTTTTTTTTTGCCACGAACATGCTATCAACAGATCGCGAAATGTGGTAAATAATGTTTTGCTGCTTATGGAGGGATTTTTTTTTTCAGCAACAGCAAATTAATTACGGTCGAAATATTCAACCTTGCGCTAAGGAGGTTAATAAATAATGCCCCGAAGAGTTTCAATTAGGAAGAGTTTGGTATTGTTATTCACGAGAATGCTGTGGGATATAGTACATTGCATTTTTCGAAATGGGATTTGTGGTATCATTTAAAATTTTGCAACATGGGAACGATAAGCTAGCATGATAGTTTTTGACAAAGTGCAACGAGAAGCGAGTAATTCTTGAGATGGGGGCAATACTTAATACAATGTTTCTTCTTCATCTTTCGTTGCATTTGATGCTTATTACTTATCACATTTTGCTTGTTGTCTACATGGAATTAAGATGGTTCAATAAAGCAGTATTTACTGAGCAACAAAGTGATTCCATTTGTTAGCGAGTTTGATTCAAATTTGGGTTGTTTTCAACAGTCGTGGATCAGTTTCAACGAGGAATATGATTTTACCGATGTCATATTCATAAAAACATTCATTGGAATTCAGCTGCCTTTTGATCTGTTGATCAGTTAGAATGCAAATTACCGTTTATTCCCCTGCCAAGACTCCAGTGCAAACGAATTGTAATCACCAATTGGCTCCGAGTGGCAGGGTCGGAAAAGAACTGAATGCCATCAGTAAATTGGAGGATCTCGGCTCACAACAGCTTGCATCTTACGTGTTTCTAGGTGATTTGAGTGCGCACTACCCTCTATGGGAATCACAGAAGGATGACATTCGCGGCAAGGGGCTCTCTCAATTACCGCCGTCGACCTGTCAATCACCTCCTGGGATGTGGGTTGTTAGTTTAACTGTCCAGTCCACGACGATTTACACGGAAGTAGCCGTCTTGGTTTTGGCCTTGTAACCGTTACGAATTCCGAGTTTTGTTAATCGGTGGCATAAGCGCCACGCTTGCAGGGAGACCACTGGTCAAGTTTCATTTGTCCAACTTTAGAGATGGTTTTGGCTCAGGGAAAACTCTTGAACGATTTATTGGAAAATTGTCAATATTTCTATAACGCAAACTAAATCTCATTCCCCTTAAACACAACTAAATTTATCTAAATCGGTTTCGACGAAAATGGAAAAACAAGAGCAAGCATGACCATGTAACTAAGCTCTAAAACGTACCTGCGCAGATTTTTGGATGACCAGATGACTGATGGGGCCCGTTGGAACTTCGACGACCCTGTTGCGGCTCGTTCGAAAGGAGATCGGTGATGGCTCCATGGAGATAGCGATGATGTAATGGCCGCCACGGAATGTGATTTGAGGCGCAACGATGAAATGACTAAATTAGAGATGTGGAGAGAGTGGCAGCTGGAACGAAAGTTTCCGATTTTGTTCTGCGATAGCAATGGTGGCGTATGAACGTCGTCTCTAACCCAGGGCGATCTGGCATTACGAGTAGAGTCACACGTACCCAAAGCGACCTGACTGCGCCTATCCATCCGTTTCACCGAGCAGGGATCGGTGAAGCCTCTATCCATCGGTTTAGATCGAATTCACAGCGTGCATTTGACGACACGCGCTCTCGGATTGCTCTGGTCCACAAAAATTGACGGAGAGGGACCTTATCTTCGGCTTTGGACGGCCGATGGGAGATTCTTTGCTACACTGGTTATGGTGACTCACTTCTCAGTTCTTCTTCTTCTTGAGGCGGGCCTTCACGGTTCACACGGACCTCGATGATCCTTAGACGGAATTCGACTCGCACCACGACAGAGCCTTGGATGGTCGCAGCTAAACGACGGAAACTACCAGTCGTACGAAAACAGCGCAGCGTTTTTTCGTAAGAATATATTTTATATGAAAAACTTAATCAGAATGGTCGGTTCAAAGGACCTCAGTCCATAATAAATCGAATCTCTACAAACACATTTTCAAAAACCGTAAATAACTTTAATCACGCGATTCTGCCTCCCAGCCAATTCTTTAGCGAAAATCGAGTGGAAGAAATTTCTGTGCCAAGAAACTGTGCTCTCTTTTCAAATCTGAGTCCTATTCAACTATTCAAAATGACTACTCTTGCTTTGGGAGCATTATTAAAAAATCACGCCAAAGTGATTCGTATGGCGACGGGAAGCATTGCGAATTTGAACCACCTATTTTAGATTCAGCACCTAGCATAACATAGCATAGCATAGCATGTTCCGACCATACATAATCCTGGGTTGGCTGTTGTGGAGACGATGGAAGCGCTAAAAGAGCTGCCTTGAGTATGACAGGCTCTTCATCCATCGATCACAACAACACCTGGCCAGGTCCCTATGATCAGAAGGGATGGGAGGGAAGTGTTGATTAGATGTTTACTTAAGAAGATGCTGAGAACTCATGCTACTTTAATAGACATCTGAAGTTGGAAGTGGGATGGGATGGTGCGGGGAGCTTTCCTTGACGAGAAAGCTTATGTATATTTATATGTATATAGGTCGTTGGGAGTGACGAAGCTAAGAGAGTAAATTCACTCCTTCTTTGTCTGCTCTTCTTGGCTGGAACTTATATCCAGGCTCCAAAGCCAAGGGTGTAGTGCCTTTTCTTGCGTAAGAGGTAGCCTGTCGGTTAGGGCATGAGCACTAACTCTTGTCCTAGCGTTTTATGGCTTATGGTTATAGCGCTATTACTCGCTTTCTGAAAAGAGAAGCAGGACACGCTCCGACACACACACACACGCACACACACACACACACACACACACACACACACACACACACACACACACACATAATTGAGACACTGCCCAGCAACTGTTATGACAGTCAACGACATAGACAAAGTACGATGTTGCAATAATTGCGGAGCCGTATCGAGTTCCTCTCGGTAACAGTACATAGGAGACAGATAGAGCAGGGATGGCGGCAATACAAGTTATGGGCAGATTCCCCTTCTAACAAGTGGTCGACTACTCATACGACGGCTTTGTGATTGCCAAACTCAACGGAGTACTTGTTTGCAACTGCTATGCACCTCCTAGATGGACTGACAAAGAGTTCAACAGTATGTCGGACGCTGGTCTGACGCTGGTCGGACGAGAGCTGGTAGTCATCGTAGGGGTTTTTAACGCCTGGGCCATGGAGTGGGGTAGTAAGCGGACTAATCCAAGAGTACACAGTCTACTTGAAGCTCTGGCGGAGCTGGATGTAAGGCTGTGTCGGGAGTCCATCATCGATATTACGTTCTGCAGCTCGTTGATTATGGAAGACATGAACTGGAGAGTAAGCGAAGATTTCTCCCACAGTGACCACCAGGCGATCCTCTACAACATCGGCCGGCGAGCCCCCACAAGGAACGAGGAGAACGAGGCCCTGCGAGCGAAAGTGGAAGACAAAGGACTTCGACAAAGAGGTATTTATTGAGGCGTTTCAGATGAATAGCAGTGCAATGCTTGACACAGGGGAGTTGGCAGGAGCGGTAGCAATTGCCTGTGATGTATCAATGCCGAGGAAACATGAGCCCAGGAACCGACGGCGCCCAGCTTACTGATGGAATGATACTCTCACTACCCTCCGGAGAAGTGCTCAGAGAGCACGGACTGAAGCTGCGAGAGAAGAACGGAAAATCTTATTTCGCGTAGCGCGCACCGCCCTTAAACGAGAGATCATGCTGAGCAAGTCAAACTGCTTTAAAGAGTTGTGCCAAGAAGCCGATGAGAACCCTTGGGGCAACGCTTATAGAATCGTGGTGGCGAAGTTTATGCGTCCAGCGACAGCTGTTGAAATGTGAAAAATTGAAGATGATCGTGGACGGTCTTTTTCCGCTTCCCCACCCAACGCTGTGGCCTCCTACGCCATACGAAGATGCTTAAGGTGCAATTGCTCGGATCTCCAATGAAGAGTTACTATTAGTTGCGAAGGGTCTGAAGTTAAAGAAAGCTCCCAGTTCGGATGGGATCCCCAACGTAGCACTTAAAACCGCGATATAGACGTTCCCGGACACTTTCATGACGGCACTACATAAATGTCTAGATGAAGGCTACTTCCCAGACAGATGGAAGGTTCAGAAGCTGGTGTTGCTGCCGAAACTAGGGAAGCCACCAGGGGACCCAGCATCTTATAGACCCATATGCCTGCTGGATACCCTCGGGAAGCTTCTGGAAAGGATCATCCTTAACAGGCTGACGCAGTGCATGGAGAGCGATCATGGCCTTTCAAAGAGACAATTCGGATTTCGAAAAGGGGTCGTCGACAGTGGAGGCAATCCGGATAGTCGTGCAGAGAACAGAAAAGGCATCAAAACAGAAAAGGAGAGGTAACCTGTTCTGCGCCGTAGTGACGATCGACGTCAAAAACGCTTTTAACAACGCTAGCTAGGAGGCTATCGTCGCAGCACTTCACAAAATGCGTGTACTTGGCTACCTGTGCGGAATACTAGAGAGATACTTCTAAAACAGAGTCCTGGTATACGAAACAAAGTTGGGGCCGAAATCTATCAGAATCACGGCGGGGGTGCCACAAAGCTCGATTCTCGGCCCAACGCTGTGGAACGTGATGTACGATGGAGTATTAATGCTAAAATTGCCTAATGGAGTTGAGATCGTCGGTTTTGCAGATGATGTCGTCCTTACGATAACGGGAGAGACTCTGGCAAAGGTAGAGATGCTGATGGCGGAGGCGATGGACATCATTGGAACGTGGATGACTGGAGCAAAACTGCAGCTGTCTCACCATAAGACGGAGGTAGTGCTGGTAAGCAACCGCAAAGAAGTTCAGCAGGTTGACATCAACGTCGGGGGACACGTAATTCCGTCAAAGCGTGCATTAAAGTACCTGGGGGTGAT